>VUQG01043931.1:9895-22996 GCA_015106755.1 Etia nguti | reverse complement strand
GGGGTGTTGAACTCCAGGCCTCGAGGGCCGGTGTCCTGCAGGTTTTAGATAACACCCTGGGTCAACACACCTGAATCAAATGATTAGTTCATTACCAGGCCTCTGGAGAACTTCAAGACATGTTAAGGAGGTAATGTAGCCATTTAAATCAGCTGTGTTGTATCAAGGACACGTCTAAAACCTGCAGGACACCGGCCCTCGAGGCCTGGAGTTCGACACCTGTGACTTATGGTGATACAGTGTATCTGCAGAACTTTGCTTCACTTCCAAATAAGTGAAGCAAAGTTTGGCATCCTTGATGCACTGCTTTGTACCATGTATCATAACAAAAACAGAGTGGGTTGGTTTCTGCATTGTGGTTTCTAATTCTGGTTCATATATTTTTGGAGTGCTTTGTTGATGCTGCTGTATCCTCCTCAGTTTCTTGGTTTTCTGTTGCTGAAAGGTAAGGATAAATAAATTAAAATAAATCAAATGTTAAAAATAGTGTCATTCACTGGTCAAGTTATGCATTCACACTGTCGGTTATTTTGTGTGCATGTATGTATGCATGTATTTATTTATCACATTTGGCTGGCCAGTTATCCTGATTAGCAAGGTAGATTCATGCTAAACAAGGTAACAGGTTACCAAGTTACCTTGTTTAGTTACATTTGAATCTTAAATAGTTTACAGCGACAAAATGGCACCCACCTGTCATTCTAAAGGTTCATAACTCTAGATCCATTTACCTCTATCACCATACAGTCATGATGGGTAGAAACCAACATAGGTTTTTATCAGGCTGTAGACATGTTTATTTCTGATTTAAAACTTGATATTTTAACATGGAATTGACTTTCAGAATCAACCTCAATGGCTAAGTCTCATGGCTATTTATTTTGCCTGTAATGCAAGGGAATTAGTCAGGCAATTTTAGTTGGTTTGGCTAACAACAAACTCATTATCTATTCAACAGTGTAAAGTAAGTCATCTTTTAGACCGCATGAACAGGATTTACATTAGCCATGAAAACAAAAATAAAGATGATTACACAGGCAAACAGATCGTTTGCAGAAGTGAAATTTCTATCCCTGTATCGCCCAGCGTATCATATTTCATATATGAGTTTTTGAGCCCCCTACATCATCAGTGTGATTTTTAAACCCTGATCCCCTTCTATGTTTTTGTTTGTTTAAGATGAGCAAATTATGAGCAATGCGTTACACAAAAACATTGCACAAATTAAAACTCATCTGCAAAATGAGTTTTTATTTCTTTTTTTAATAGTCAGAAGATTCAATAAACACTCCAGTTGTTTAGAAATAACTTGAATCTTCTGGCAAATATTTAATAGTTCATGCTTACAAGGCTAGGAAATCTGATGTTCATATCGTGTGATATCAAATGTTCAAATCTATTAAAAAAAAGAAGGAGAAGTGGTGATGCGTGACTGTCCTGGCAAATTCCTCTCAACAACAAGATTTTATCCTACAGCAATGATAATCTCTATGTGTTGCTTACCTTGGTCCACTACTGGGACTGGCAAACTTAACAGCAGCATAATGGATTTTGTTTTCATCTTCTTCTTCTTCTTCCTTGTGCTTCTGGGCCTGAGCTGGTTTGATGTTGGAATAGAGAGGATCTGCCTGCTTCTTAGAAAACTGAATGCTGGCATAGTGGAGGTTGCACTTCTGGTCTACTGGTTGCTTCTGTAGACATGACACATTTATGATTCTCAGTACTACTGTGAGCCTAACCCTGATACAGTTCTCATGAATCATCAGTCAGCTTTCTAAGTCACTTAGTATTTGACCATTCCAACACCAGATACCCCCCCATCCTAAATATCTGACTTAGCTACTAAAACAGACATCAGCCAAGCAAATAGTGATACTTTCTGTCTGTGAAATGTGGAACCACCTTCTGTACATGGATTGATCTTCCTGACCTGTGCGCTTGTGCCTGGGCTCTCTGTAGGCTCAGGGAGGTTTCTGGGGATCTGCTTTTTCCTAGTTGGAGGAAGGAACAAAGGTTTAGATTGCTTAAACTAACTGAAAAGCTTTAAGTAAAATATTTTGAATAATATGTTGCCCACCATATCGATACTAAAATCCAGAAGAGTATGATGACAAGAAGAATGGCAATCGCTGTTCCAGCAATGACTTTCCACATTTCTGAGTAAGGGGGGATAAAATGAAAACTCTCACTGTTAAATATACTGCTCTATATTATGTTTCCAGCTTCTGGCACCATAGAATAATAAAGTGTTAAAGCCATTTAGACTAAGTGCAAAGCCAAGTTTCATCTTGTATTACTCGTGAATACTAGTGTGCTTTTGAACCATTTTGCACTTTTACAAATATTTACCTGCAACACTCAATGGAAGAACAGTTTCCTTCCAAAGTAGCTGCCTTATAATAGAGCAGTGGTTCCCAAACTTTTTTTGCTCGGTCCCCCTTTGTTTTACAAGAAAATCTTCGCCCCCCCCGCACAAACACATCCTCCAACCAAACACACCCATATTTTGTTTTCAAACTCCGTGGCAGTTTATTTCACACCTCAGACCTTTTGTAAACAATTAAACAAATAAAAGTAAACTGCAATAAATTACAGGTTGCTGTTAAATAAACCACTACCTCTTTTAAATAACAAAAAAACAAACCATCTTTATGGTGTAATTGTTTTATGTATAGTTTTTTTTTGTTTTGTTTTGGGTTTTTTTTTTACTATCTAAGAATGTTCAATACTGCTATCGATACATTTTTCAAAAAAGTCTCTCTGTGCAAAATGGGTTTAAAACATAAACAACTGTGGGATACTGTTTGTCCGTGATTTGGAGAGCCCAGCGCGTGCTCCCGACGCAGGGAAAACGAATTCTGTCAGGGAGACCTACCTTGGCACAACAGCTGTCGTGGAGGTGAAGCCAAAGGCAAGATATGCTTCATCATATTTTCTAGTCTTTGGCTTGGAAGAGTGTCATTTCCACAACACATCTTTCCTCCTGAGGTCCACAGAGCTGTTGAAAGGAATTACTTAAAGGCTCTGGAGGGTCCTTATACATGCACGTAAACTTGTGTCAAAAAAGTTCACCAAACTTGGTATGCACAGAATGTTTTCCTTCATTGTGTGGTTGAACCTTGCGCACCTGTAGGATTTCTTTCTATTGGTCACATGAAGGTATTTCACAGCATGCAGCTGTCAAAGTTCAACTGGTATGCGTGAGTACTTCTCACTCCAACGCATGAACGTCGCCATGCTATAACGGGAAACTGTATTTTCACGGCACAAGCGTGTGCAGCATCCTATGTGAAAGGGCCTTAAAGCTGTCTTTAAAACACGATGGAGCCTCTGTCATGGTTTGGGGTGGCTTTTCAGCCAATGTTGTTCAGGATTTTGTCAAAGTTATTGGATTGGACGCTGTCGATCTTGCGTGCTGCACAATAACATTTAATATTTAGTATCTACTGTTTTTTACTGTTAGCTAGTTTATTGTGATGGTGTTGTGTTTATTATGTTGCTCTCTTTTTTGTTTGTTTTCTCTTCTGTTTTTCTTCTCTCGACAGGTGATCCAGGTGATTTTTCCCCCCCCCCTTTCTCTCTGTCCCTGCTCCCCTCTGTTTTTCTTTCTCTCCCTCTCTTTCTTTCATTCTTTCTTTCTCCCTGTCCTATCCCCCAGTCATGTCTTTCCCATCTGTAACAACCCCAAATAAAATAAATACACAATAATAAAAAAACAAAAAAACAAAGTTGTTGGAATTATGAATGCAGAAAAGTGTACAGAGATTATGATCCACCATGAAATACCATCTGTAAAGCATCTGATTGGCAACAACTTGATTTTCAGTAAGAAAAAGAGCGTACCAGTGCCATTCCCACTTAACCGCACAACAGCCAAGAGAAAGGTCAAGCTATGACGTCCTCTGTTGTTTTGGACTTTACACTGGTAAGCCCCACTGTGTGCAGGACTAAACTTGTGAATGGTGAAGGCTTGCCCATGTGTCTTTGGTGAGTTTTCTTCCTCCTTGTACCAGGTGTAATTAACTGCTGGATTAGCATCACTGCTACAGGTCAGAGTCACTGTACTGCCTTCTGCTATCTCTCCAGACGGAGTCACTGACACAGAGGGAAGCTTTGGAGCATCTGGGAAATTATACAGATTCTTCATTTATATTAGCATGCAAAGTATAGAGAAGCCTTTGGATAATGAAGAATACTTACACTGAACATTTATAAACACAGGTGAAGAGTTCATCTGTCCATACTGATTCTCTGACTTGCAGAAGTATTTTCCCCTGTCCTCAGAGCTTATGGAGGTGAAATGATGACAGCCCTCTGGTCCTGGAGGCAGTGCTTTATTCTCCTTGTACCAGATGTAATTAGCTGCTGGATTAGCATCACTGCTGCAGGTCAGAGTCACTGAACTGCCCTCCACTATCTCACCAGAGGGACTCACTGACACAGAGGGAAGCTTTGGAGCATCTGGAGGACAGTTTGTAAAGACTTTTATTACACTAACAAATATAGCAAGGCAAATATTTGCTTAGTGTGTGCAACTCATAAAAGCAAATGATGACCCATAAGCCATGAGTCATGTTGCAGAATGTTCTATTACTTTTTTCAATGTCAAAAAGACCACATATTATTTCTACAAATTCACTGATGTTGTTTTGCCCAATAACTAAATAAACCTAGACTGAGTGTGCCACTTTAATTTGAGGGTAAGTTGAAATTGTGGCAATCCTGTACTTTACTGTTTCCACAGTATTTACTTAAAACTGATTCCAGCACAATAAATACTCTCCTGGTAAATTTATTCCTGCGTAGATTTGCAGACTTGCGTAAAATGAGGGCCTAGTGTGTTAGCTGAATAGTTGTTTTGTAACACAATTTTTTCCTACCTATATGCAGATCAAGCAATAAAGAGTACGTATCAATATTATTAAACTAAAACCATAGTCTAATTTCATGAACTTCACTATGAGACTACAGTGAATTAACACAAAAAGAAACTTTGGAGCATCTGAGTGATAACATTCTAAGACATTTCATGATCTCTCAGAAATTACATATTCTGATTCCCTAGGGTTAGAGGTAGAGCTAGGGCACGGTTTATCACTAATGGTGATTTAGATATCAGAGGGTTAAATTGCACTTTTCTACTTACACTGGACATTTATAAACACACGTGAAGAGTTGATCTGTCCATACTGATTCTCTGACTTGCAGGAGTAGTTTCCTCTGTTCTCAGAGCTGATCGAGGTGAAATGATGAACGCCCTCTGGTGCCCAAGCCAGGAATAGCTCCTCCTTGTACCAGGTATAATTAGCTGCTGGGTTAGCATCACTGCTACAGGTCAGATTCACAGAGCTGCCCTCCACTATCTCACCAGAGGGACTTATTGACACAGAGGAAAATTTTGGAGAATCTAGAGGAAATATACTAACATATATTAACTGTAAAAGTCTTGCATGTTGCAGATTACCACTTGATTTTTCTATGTAAAGCATAACAAACAACCTTTAATCTTCTACTGATTTCCTGTACAAGAAGAGCACCATGAATTAGCTATAAAGAGAAGACTGTGTTAGTGTCACATAACATTAATTAACTTGGAGAGCCAGGACTGGCTGATCCTGGTTAAGCTGTGGTTGGTTTGATTCATTCAACCACAAAAAATTGGTTTGTTAACTATGGTCATCCTTTTTTTTCTTTCATTGGGAAACAGATTTCTTACTAAGGCTAGAAGATTAATAGAAATTGATCAGGATAATAAAATGTCAAATTCCGTGATCTCTTCGTCTAGTTCATCCTTGTTCAAGGGAGGTGTTCATACAGAGAAGAGCCTTCCTTAATGAAGCAGTGCCTCTGTAAATATAATGAGACAGGGTTTGCTAGATGATTGTGATGACCTCTAATGCTCTTTTCATTTAGTTGCAGTCAATGCATTCACCATAACCGACTCCATCAGTTTAGTCACTGAATAAACCCACTCCCAGGTAGTGATGTCCTTACAGATATGTTGCCCTGGCAACCAATATGACAACCAAGGACTTTAAATAACTTAAAAAAGCAACAACAAAAAACGGGGGTCTTGACAAATTGTAAACAATTTGATTTGGCTGAAACTTAAATCCACTGACAGACTGAGTTGAATTGCTCATTATGGAGTTTAAATTGTTTTAGGTTTTGGGTTAGAGTCATATGAAAAGTACGCACTGTTTGGTGATTAACAAGAAGAAGGGTCCAAATATCAGCAGTTTCACTCACATTTTACATTTATATGAAGATGTTTAGATTTCCCGATTCCCAGCTCATTTTCTGCTGTGCAGTTATATACTCCGGAGTCAGATGACCGGATGGACGGGAGACTGAGCTGTTTTGTAATGGACAGGGGTGTTTGTCCACCCTCCTTGTACCAGGTGTAATTAGCAGCTGGGTTAGCATCGCTGCTACAAATCAGAATCACTGAAATGTTCTCCACTATCTCACCAGATGGACTCACTGTCACAGAGGGAAGCTTTGGAGGATCTGGAGGAGCAGTAATCATTTGTTAGATGGAAATAAGGACATACACAGGAAGCTCTCATATGCTTACATAAAATTATTTTCAGAAAAAAAAAAACTGGGTGAAGTTCCTCTTAAAAAAATCTGCCCCTTATGTTAGATGTCAGTGACACTGCACTTACACAGTGAAGCAGAGCAGTAATCTTCTTGTCCTTTCAAAGCACAACAGATGCTGTCATTAGACTGAAGGCTGGCTGTGTAAGGATTTTCTTTTGTAACCCTCTCTCCATTCTTGAGCCAGACATAAGAAACATCTCCGGTGCAGCTGCTCTTACACTTCAGCTCTGCCTTGGTACAGGACTCATTTACTCTTATTTTGGTCACCTCTACCTGCAGAGCTGGACAAATGAAAAAGGTCCCAAAATAACACTGGTGTTCATAAAGAAATGAAAATAAAACATTCACTCAATGTAAATGACTTGATTGGATTGTGTGGCAGGTTGTGGTTGGTGTTTCGGCTGCAGAGGAGGGGTGGAGCAGCGGGTTCACGGTGTGGTGTCAGGGGAGGCTGTTTATTCCAGCTAGCGAGCATCATCTAATCATGCCTTCCGCATTTCAGTAACGGCCGGGGCCAGAGAAAAGAGAGGCGTCTGAGTAGACCAAGCGGCAGACAGAGGATTTGGAAAACCTCGTTGCTCGGTCTGCCAGTACATCCTCTTTATCCCGATACTTCATTACATGGCGGGGGGGATAAGCCCCAAGCTTTTCTGGAGCTGTGTGCTGCTCCCGTTGCTGTCTGGGGAGGCCCAGGTGGCAGCTCTTATACTGACAGATTGTATTGAGTGAGTGGTGACACTTGCACGCAGGACAACCAGACACAGTTGCTGGTGCATAAAAGCCGCCGGGAAATGATTTGGCTCAATATAACCCGATGGCTGGTCACATGTGCTTTGACAAAACTCTGGAGCAAAAAATGAACCAAATTCATTGGCCCGGCATTTGGGTGGATGTGTGCCAGTGGTGCGCGCCCTGTTTGTCAGCAGGCCAACAAGCCATTCCAAAAGCACCTTTGTGCCCGTTACCAATAATGGAGGTCTCTTTTAAGCACAGTGACATGGACCTCATCAGGCCATTTCACCAGCTTGTATGCGGATATCGCATTAGTTCTGGTGGACGTAATGGGCGTTATGCAACGCAATATCTCGAGGCAGTGCCAATTTTCTGCAAAGGGTGTGGCGCAGGTGCTGTCTCAGGTCATCTCCCAAGTCAGCATGCCAAAAGAGATACTGACTGACCTGGGCACATCGTTCATGTCTTGTACACTAAAAGAACTGTATGAATTACTAGGCATTAAATCTTTTGGGAGCAGCATCTATCACCCTCATATTGAGCTGGTGGAGCAGCTGAATAACACTTTAAAGTCCATGATTCGTAATTTCATTCATGAGGATGAACGCAATTGGGATTGCTGGTTAGCCCTATGTTGTTTGCGGTGCAGGTGGTGCCCAAGGACACCACTGGATTTTTGCCGCTTGAGCTACTGTTTGACAGAATCCTGTCAAACAGTAGGTTTTGTCTTAGCTGTTAAGGGGGGTTGACCACCCAGTGGTGTACATAAGGAGGAGCGGGCTCAGGGTGTGGTGTCAGAGGAGGCTGATTATTGCAGCCGGTAAGCATCATCTAATCATGCCTTCCCTACTTCAGTAGGAAAGGCATGATTAGATGGCCGAAGGCAGCGCTGGAATGTGCGAGCAAACTGAAAATAAAATAAATAAAACTAAAGACCTGGGTCATGCCTGGTCCTTGTTGTCTACACATTGTAAACATAAATATGCTGCCTTGTGCAGAAAAAGAAAAAGGAAAAAAAAAGATCTTTAGATAATTTTACCTGTGACAGACAAAGTGATTCCAGGTAGACCAGTATATCTTCCACCAGATTTGTCTGTTATGAAACGGAACCTGTATTCACTGGAGTCTCTCCATCTCAAGTCTGCAATTTTCATAGCGCAACTTTTCGCAGTACAGTTGTACTGAATCCGATCTTTGTAATCTAAGTTGTTTCTGAGGTCCTTATTGTCTGAAAAACACCAGAATTTTTCTTTGACGGTATACCCTGCAGGATATGTGAAGGTGCATTTCATTTCCACTGTTGATCCATTGGAGGCACATATCTCAGCTGTAGTGTAAGTCACTCCCCAGTCAGCCTTATTCTGCACCACTGTAACACAAATCAGAAAAATAAAACAAATCAGAAAAATAACAACAGAGAACAGGATTTAATATCCATCCATTCGCTTTCGCTTATCCTTTTCAGGGTCGCGGGGGGCGCTGGAACCTATCCCAGCTGTCATAGGGCGAGAGGCGGGGTACACCCTGGACAGGTCGCCAGTCTGTCGCAGGGCTAGGATTTAACATGTTGTAGAAATTCTTCATCATATACACGTGCCAGGTAATGTTTGGGGCACTGGAAACTCAAGCCATGAATTTGCCTTTAATCCAGTATGTGTTTTTATTCTGTGCAACATCATTAATGAAGCGTACTCTTTGAATTAGAGTTGTATTTGGTGGGAGGATTTTCAGTCTACCTAACTTGGGCACTTTTCCAGCAACAAGCTTATCTAACAACTCTGAATTTGTTAACCTATCATAAAATAAGGTTTACAGATGAACACAGAATGCCATAGTAAGAGATGTGTAGTTATGTAGTTAGACTGTGAATTAAGACATAAAGAAATTTGGATTAATGTGGATTAATCCAAAATTCCAGGAACAACCAGGGAACTGAACCATAAACAACTGAGTCTGAGAAATTCAAATGCTCAGGGAAACACAGAATAGGCACATGCAGATTTGGAGGACACACAGCTACAAGTGGTCTTTCAACAATCAGAAAGGGGAAAATGAGACAATATATACACACACAACAACAGACAGTACACACAGCTGGAGACAATAGACAAAACGAGAAATGGCCATGCCTCATGACACTAAACTCAATAGAAAAGAACAGCTGTTACAAATAAAACAGGAAGTGTGACACAAAAGAACAGGGGAAAAGGATTAACGAGACACGAAGGGAAGATAGGAGGACCTGAGACCTGTGCTATGATGCGTGTGTGTAATTGTATTTTCCAACAAACTGATGGATTCTCATAAATTTAGAATTAAGTTTTTAAAAACACATAAGACACATTTGTGGTCTGTGGAAGCACACCGTGTTCCTCCACCATATTTGATTACAGTGGCCAGGAAAAATGTTTCCCTTCTGACTAATGCTGATTTACATATGTGGCTAGAGAACAGCCAAATATTTAGTATGCCAAAGGTGGAGGAGAAGAGACGTTGTAGACATTCGTGTGCTGTGGAGGCATGTTCAAATTGGTGCCTACAGCTGCTATTGTCTCAGTTACTTATTGTCAGCATGAAAACCTCCCTTCTCTGGATGGCCAAGAAGGGCAATTTGCATGCCTAAGAGGTAGTAAAACAAAAACAGCTGGTAGTAAGTTATTTTACATCATGCCAGCTAATCTTAGGTTTGAATGTCCAGTTTGATCACATTGTCACATCGTATGAGAGTTTAGTCACTTAGCTTCAGAGTCCAGCAGTTGTCCATTTATGCATTGTTGTCAGTCAGGAGTGAATTTCTCTCACTCATTGGCTCGTATCAGAATCCTTTCACAAAAGGCGCTGCAAGTTTTATATTTTCACAGCAGCTTCCAAATCTGGTCCAACATCAGTAGAACAGAAGCAAATCTGTAAACTTTAATCTGTACTGCCACTGTTGTGTATTTGTGTCATGCTAATTAAGACACACGCAGAGCACTGATCAGGCTCTATCCACAAATTGTTTTTTTTGTGTGTAAACAAATAAGTACATTAAAAATAAGTATTATGCTGAATTACACCTAAATTATACCTGAATGGCGGTGGGGTAACAATTACAGCAAAGACACAGAAACCTGACCCAAGGATGACGTAAAATGGAGGAGTTAAAAACAAAAAGGAAAGAAAATAATAAACCAGATCAAGAATAAATATAAAACACAATTTTAAGAGGAACAAAACAAAGAACACAACTTGAATATACTGTAACATAACATCACTTGACAAAAACATAATAGTGAACAAAAAACTCAATCAAGAGTTCAAGACCAACAAATTATGACACTGCCACAATGTAATAAGAGAAAGCCAAAAGAAAGAAACATGCAAACACACACACAGCTCATTATCAGACAGTTTTTTATTATCATCATTTGTGTTCTTTTTTGAGTTCTGTGTACTTTTTGAGTTTATTTTACATAAGGCTACAGATAACAGCCTGTAAAAGTCCATAAAAACAAATACTGTTTGCTCAGTGGCAGTAACATTTTGCCTATACAGCAAAGGACAGTCTGAATGTGCTTTCAGCATTTGCTTTGCAATGAGGTCCAAATGAAATGAAAAATTATTAGGTGCCTATAGCTTCACAGATATTATAATTCCAATTCTATGCAGCAGAATAACTGAACCCAGGTCTTTCACAGGTTCATAAAAAGTGTATCCTCACATATTGTAAGGACTAAAACAAAGAAGTAGAGGTACTTGAGCATTTTTTAGAGTATGAAAAGCATCATGTAGTGCTACTCTCTTCTATTCTTTCAGGAAGAACATCCCAGTTTTGTATATAATCATGAGTGAGGAAAAGTATCAGCCAAGAGGGAAGCTGGTATATAGAAAATCTCATTGTAAAACCTACAAACAGAATTGTATATTGTACAGAAAAGAAGCATTAAATGTTTTTTTAAAATCCCATTTTTGCCTTCAGTATTTGTCAGGGATTTGAAATTGGGTGTTAAAAATAAGCCTAGTATCCAGCCAGAATCTTAAGTATCTTTAAAGATAGACAGTTTCTATTTTATGACAATTATTCGTTTAAATATGGACAGAAGGATGGAAACTGAAGTGTGGGTGCCATCAGCAGACCATTGTTGACTAGTTTTAAAGCTGTTTTTAATATATTTTAATAAGACCCAGCAGCATCATAACACTGTCAGACAAAACTTGGACATATGAATGGTTGTCACATATACCGTCTTTCTAGATAACTGTCTGACATGGAAAACAACAATAAAACTAATACATATATAAATATTTAAACAGTACCTTGAACAGAGAAAAAAAGGGCAAAAAGAAGATGGGCGACTGCTGCTGTTGAAGCCATTGCTGTTCCTCTTGCCTCTCTGTCTGTTATGACAGTAACACTCCAGCAGACGAGTCAAGTGCATGAAAATAAAGCAGTCACATAAAAACAGGAGCAGAGACTGCTGTGCTCATGAAAAGCATAATTTACTTTTGAACAACCATACAACAGCTTATAGAAGTAGCTTCCCTAACTTCCTTCCTTTTCAAAATAGTCATACACAGTTCTCTGTTTTGCATATCAGACAAGAATGTCTGCTGTGTGGTTCAGGACAACAGTGCTTTTTTGCTTTTCAAAATGTAAAGGTTAGCTGCAAAGACAAGGAAGCAAGAAACAACATAAAAAAACTTACTGTGGTCGAGTCTGAGTTAACTGACAAACCTTTCATCAGCCACACATTCCTTGTTCTAATAGACTGTGACCTCTAAATAAAAACAGCTTTTAAGTTAAACTTTATTCAGTGGCTTGCTTTTACTCAAAAATTTAAAATGTGACATACCACACAGGGTTCAGTAATCTTGTAAGTGGCACTGCAGAATTCGCTGCAGATAATGTCTCTAACTGTCTTTATTTTCCTTTTTTAAATATTGACCATAAAAGAAAGCTAGTCAGGTTTTACATGAGGGGAATTTTTTTTAATACAAAAAAATTCAAAATGAATTACTGATTTTTAAAAAAAAAAAAAAATTCCCCTCTCGCCTCTGCGGGCCATCTACCCTTCAAGCTTGGGTCCTCTACCAGAGGCCTGGGAGCTTGAGGGTCCTGTTCAGTATCTTAGCTGTTCCTTAGACTGCCCTCTTCTGCACAGAGATCTCCAATGTTGTTCCTGGGATCTGCTGGAGCCACTCGCCTAGCTTGGGAGTCACAGCACCTAGTGCTCTGATTGCCACTGGGACCACCGTTACCTTCACCCCTTCCACATCTTTTCGGGCTCTTCTCTGAGCCCTTTGTACTTCTCCAGCTTCTCATGTTCCTTCTTCCTGATCTTCCTGTCATTTGGTATCGCTACATCTATCACTATGGCCGTCTTCTTCTGCTTGTCCACCACCACTATGTCCGGTCAGTTAGCCACCACCATTTATGTCTGGAAGTCCCACAGGATCTTAGCTCGGTCATTCTCCACCACCCTAGAGGGCTACAGGGAGCTGGAACATCTCAGGGGCATCTTTACACAGCCTGCACCTGGGGTCTTGCCTGGTGTGATAGACCCCAGCCTCTATGGATCTTGCGCATAGAGCTTGTTCCTGTGCTGCCATGATTAGTGCCTCTGTGTTGTCTTTCAGTCCAGCTTTGTCCAGTCACTGGTAGGATTTCTGAAATGTCACCCACTTCATCTATCTGCCGGTGGTACATACTGTGCAGGGGCCTGTCCTTCCATGATGGTTCCTCCTCCTTCTTGGGTTTCCGCTGCCTGAGGTATTCACTGAGCACGG
>VUQG01043930.1:49055-62037 GCA_015106755.1 Etia nguti | reverse complement strand
TTCCATCAAACACTCATTAAAACGGCAACCTCCAGGCATGTTAGTGCACTCATACCCGACTGTTAGGGGGAGGGGCGGGGTCACACATTGAAACAGACTGACATGCAGAGGTGCAGTATAATAATCTTTTTAATCCTTCTGTCTTTCCCCTTCCTTTTCTGTCATTTGAACAGCAACACTGTGTGCCATGGTTGTAGCAGTGAGAGTCTACAGCTGCCAGCTATCATGTGAGCTCTGTGGTCTCACCTGTGGAGAGGTTACTCTGAAAGATGTCCCTGTTGTGGGGGTAGCAGGTCGTGGAGAAATGTTGTTCTGGGCCTGGGCTTGGGCTTGAGCTTGTGCTTGTGCTTGAGCCTGAGCCAAAGCCTGCTGAGGAACCATTACCAGCTGTCCTAACTCTGTGCGTACCAACACCATACCTAAGGAAGAGCAGGAAACATATATTAGCGAACACCACAACATAAATACCGCAGAAGAACAGCTAAAGCAGCCACTAAAAAAATACTGTATATTTCAGGCATTATACTGCAGGTATATCACTGCACTACAACCTTATAAAACACTGCAATTTTACAAAAGTAACATTTCATGATAGGATCTAGACTTTGTGAGATGTAACAGTAATGCACAAATTACAGTCAAAGACTGAGGAGTTTGCTTGAGGCTCTGACCATGAGCGAATTACACAAACTCTCTCTTCGTTTTAAAGGACCAGGACTGCAGTTATTATAGCCCTACACCTGGCTGTGATAAAATGTTTTATTACACATTTGTTTATCTTTCTAGAATTTCCATGAAGAGAAAATGACATGAGGTCAATAGTAAGGTTAACAGCATGTTCTGATCATGCTCTTGAAAATGTAACTGAGCTATTATTTCTGAGGTCAGATGACTCATTCAAGCAGTGCAGCACAAAAACCATTATGACCACTGTTCTCTGTTATTACCTGCCCTTTTACAATTACAGAATGAGCTTCTATAGAGATTACAGTGTTTTAAATATAACAGCTAAATTAGGGCTACAAATATGGCTCATCTATTGGGTAAGCTATAATTTGAACTACTGGAATCCTGGACCTGAATTGTTGTTGTAATTACAAAAGTTAGTTACATTAAAAAAAAAGAATATCAACATATTGCAGTCTCGAAGCACCGGTGGCTACTGTTCGCACACTGGAGCATTTCTCCGTGCCTCCCAAAGTTTCCTTAGAGGTCTTTTGTGATTCTACTCATCTTCACAGTGTACTATTATTATCCTGCATAAATAAACATTTAAATTGATGTTTTTTTGCTCTAGGTTTACCACAAACACAAGGTGCTTGTGCTTATTGCATCTATGTGTGCCTTGATTTCTGTCTTTTTCCCCCCAGTTTTCTCTTTTTTTCCCCCGTTACACACAAACAAACCAAACAAGAAAATCAGGGTTTTTCCTGTTTACAAAAAAATGAGTTTTTGACCTTTGCGTAAATGAAAATCACCAGGATTGTAAGGAAAATATTTTACTTAAACATTTAGTCAAACATAAAACACAGTTTTATTTAGCAAATGATCAGAAATAGCATGAAAATCCACAAACTTCTGTTATGTACGGTACAACACTCCTTGCCAAACATATATGTAGATTATTCGTGCCCAAAGGCCTATTTTGAGCCAGGGAAAATCCTGCGGATGTCACACACAATCTTCTCTTATGGGAGAGTCCAACACACACTGAGCCCTTTTAACAACCACAACCAGGATCCTCTGGCTTGGTTGTTAGCCCTCCTGCTAACCTTACCTTGTGGGATGGTAAACCCAGGGGGCAGCTGAATGGTGGTCTGCTGCTGAGGCGGTCTGACAATCAGTTGGGGGGCTACAATCCTTTGTGGTGCTGTAAGTCCAGGACGGGGTTGCGACTGTGCAGATGTGGCCACAGCAGGTGTTGGAGAGGGAGCTGTTGGCCTAACCATAGTAATAGTGGTGGTCACTGATGTGGTCTGACCAGCTCCACATACTGAACTAGTTGCCATCCCTGTAACACACGCAGCAGGTGTGATGGAGCTCAGAGGCTGAGTTATTGTTATTGTTGTTGTTGCTGCAGCTGTAGTAGTTGTTGGTGGTGTGACAATAGATGAGGAAGAAGTAGAAGAAGGAGGAGGAGGAGGAAGAGGAGGAGGGGAAGTGGAAACAGTGTTTACTACAGAGTTGACACCGCTAGACTGGGTTGAAATTACAATTTTGGACTGACAATCGTCTGTTTTGGAAGCCCCAGTGTCTGTGACCGTTTTGGTTTGGTTCCCCGGGGAAGCTGAAGAGGTAACGGGTCCTATACGAGCACCCTGCTGGACCAAGGCCGAAACACTGGTCCCGTTGCCGTTCTGGGCTATACTGGCAACAATATGACTCGGGAGTCTATGCAAAGCAATTGTAGGAGTCCCCCTGTCGAGAGCAATAGCCGACTGACCCACAGGCAGGTTCGCGTTGGATAAGGTGAACGTCGAAGTATTAATAGAGGTTGTGACGGGTCGACCAGAGTTTGGTGTACTTGCACTCGTATCCACTGGGCTAACGTTGTCGACCACCGCTGTGTTGCTGTTCCTCCGCGTTGTTACAGCTGCGCCGTTCAAACTCTTTATCCGCGCCGAAGCGCTCCTCCGCGGCGTCGTTATGCGTTTTCTCGGCGGGGTTGCTCCCGTCGACGTCTCACCTGTGTCCACGGTAACCGTAGAGCATCGGTTGGATGTGGTGGTGCTGATGCTGGCTGCCGGCGGAGATGCCAAAGTTGACACACCAGATGCAGTCAGTGTTGTGATGGATGCTCCATGTGATTGCGAGCCGCTGCTAGTGGCGCTCACACAGGCACCCGAAGTGGTGGAAGGCTCGCCAAAAGAAGGGCTGCAGCCCGGTGAAGGAGATGTGACAGTCTTATCCGGGCTAACGTCGTTAGAGTTGATCTCCTGGCGCATCTCAGGTTTATTACGGCGTCCTTGTTGTTGTTGATCTAGTGTTGTGGTGCTCACTGGAGCTGGTAGCGTTTTTCCTAAGTGATGGTTAGCGGGGGCCACAGAGCCAGCGCCTCCGTTTTCGTCTGCTTTACCAGCCGGGTTGCTTTGTCCAGCAAGCTGTGACTCCAATGAACCCACTAGGTCACTCACAGCTTTTTCATCCACCTCCGAAAAGAGCATATCTTCCAGGGGGTCGGAGGCGCCCGCCATCTCTGATCACAGATAGCCGTCTTCTATTTTTTTTACAATGCGCCTGCGTGTTACTAGGCATTGTGGGAATGGATCTGACGTCATTAAACAAGGGGGGGTTATAAATGGAGGAAGGGGCGTCCTAGGTGTATCCGTAAGTCTGTGATTATTGTATCGTAATTTTTTTGTGTTACCTTCACGGAATATTAATTAGTAATCATACTAAGTACCGTGCAGTTACACCGCCATCCCAAAGTAGAATATGAGCAGCTGTGATCATATTTAAAGAAAATTATATATAAATAAGAAAAAAATATGTTCAGGAAGTAAGCAGAGATTCTTTTAAAACGATATAAGACAGTTATAATCTACGTAAAGCTATTAAGTTAATGAATAAATAAAATAGATCTAAAACAAAGCAATTACTCATAAGTTATATAATTTTTAGGTCTGATTTTTGTTTTGTTTTTTCCCTTTGTCTGTTCATCTTTTCTTTTACCTTTGCAAAAGGTAAGATGGGAAATATATCATTTATTATCCAAACAGTTAGTAAATTACTTTTTTACAGCAGTTAAAAATGAAGTTAACGCAATCTGTAAAATAATAGCCTAAATCATTAGGATTGTATCTTAAATCAAATGAAGTGAAATGTGGCAATAACTAATACGAAATAAAAAAAAATACAATTAGGTAAAATATGTTTAAATAAAAAAATGAAGTATTAAAATAAATTGAAATGTATTTAATCCAACATACCAAAATAAGCTTTAAAATGTCTTAAAAATATGATAATAAATATTAATAATAAATATGAGATTTCTTTAAAGTGGCTCAACATAGCAAGGCGTGTGGGCAGTGCAGGGTTGAAATGAAATGGCATTATGAGAGAATAATAATATACTGGTCTAATCTGACGACGAAATTTTGATCAGGAATATTTGGGAATATTTTTGTTATAACAGTTAAAATAACAACAACAATAATATTTTTTTTTAAAATGATGGTAGCTATATTTGATTGTTGTATATTGAAAGATTGTGATAAGTTGTATATTGTAGTAAGTACAGTACAGTAATATTGTAATACGTAGAGTAATATTTAAATTAAAATACTAAAAATAATAATATTATTAGCGATAATTATGGTTTCTTATCATTTTTTTTACAATGTTTGTACATTTTGTACAGTTATGGCTACAGTTTATGTTCTGCCAAAACAAGGCAAAACACACAATAAGTAATGTTAAATAACTTCAATTTAATTGAAAGCATTATTTTTTAATTTAAATCACAACACTGCAACATTACATCACCACAACATTACTATGAATTTGTTTGGCCAGGGTATGACATTTTGACAAGCTAATATTGTCTGTATTTTTAAATATTTTGACTTCAGTTTATATAAGTTTCAGTTAGTTTCAGTTTTATTGGCATAATAGCAAACGCTAAAGCTAAAGACATTTCCTTGTTTTGTTTTTTTTGTTTTATTTTAGTTATTTTATTTTGGTTATTTTCAGAAATTTAGATTTTTATTTATTTATTTGTGGTTAACTAAAAATGTTTTCACAATTAGTATTTAGTTTTAGTTAGCCTAACTATAACTGCTCAGAAACCTCCGTCTAAAAACATTCACATTAAAATAAAAATAACCGTTGTTATAATTTTACATTTAAAATTAACTGCGTTGCAGGGACAGCGTCATGAGAGCTGTAGGAGACACGTAAAAAATGTAGACTGTTTAATGGCTGCGAAATTCTCTGCTCTAAACCTTCTCTGGACGTAGTGTCGTGTAATATCGCGAGATTATTGTGTGGCTAAATCTCAAACCTGTATTAAGGACCCTTATTTGGCGACTTATTTAGTCCCTTCGAGGAAAAATTATAATAATAATTACAATCTAAAAGCCAAAACTGCATCGAAAATATTAGTACAGCTAAAAATATGTTTGTCACATCATCCGTTTCTATTTGTGAGCAAAGGCAACAGTGGAAGGGGCGAAAGAGGAAAAGGAGGCGACTTTAGTTGACTAGGCCGCTACCTATCTCCCAATATCCTTTGCGGCAGGGGAAGGAAAATGAAAACGGCCATGTCGTGGTAGAGATCAGTTGCGAGCGGGCGAGTGAGATTCATAGTGTCCTTTGACGATATATGTTATGTAGTCTGAGAACTGCAGGTCTGAAAATAACGCATCCGACGTCTCGTGTGACACAAAACGTTTTCTTTGGAAGTACACGTGTAAATAAAGTTAGAGGACCAAAATGAGCGGAGGAGGGACACCGTACCTCGGCAGCAAAATTAGCCTCATCTCCAAGGCCGAGATCCGCTATGAAGGAATTTTGTACACGATTGACACAGAAAACTCGACTGTAGCTCTCGCTAAAGGTAAGTTAAGGCACACAGAGATGGATTACAAGACTCAAAGAGCGTAAAAATGTTAAGCGAAGGAGAACAGTATTTTTTTTTTTTTTAGCGTATTTAGCTTTGTTAGTTAGCTTTTTAGTTAGCCAACAGAGCTAAGTGGCGCTATAGTTAAGCGCTGTAGTCCTTTGTTTACGTTGTAATTGTGGTAAAGTCAAATGCTGTGCACCAAGTGACACAAAATTACCACCAGACATACCTTGTTAAAGCACTAATTGCGGCTTATTAGCTCTTTTTAGTGTTTATTTTTTAACATGCGTTTTAGAATCTCTGATTATAATACTCTGATTGACAGTATCGCTTAGACCTGGTGGACTGTGCGTATGGGAGAGTAATAACTATCTCAAGAGCTCATATTGGGTGAAATTGGTGGAATTTATCATGTTGAACAATGTGGTTAAGAAAAAATGATATAGCTTGAAGCGTCTGACTTGGCTACTGTTTTCTTTCGTCTTTATTCCGACGCTAATTCATAATATTGTAGTTCTAACATTGAAAGTTAATGTGAAGTCCACAGTGTCTGTTCTTAAAGCAAGGATGTCCTCTTCCTTAAATAAAAGTAAAGTCATGTAAATTAACCTGTGAATTTTCCCTACAGTTCGCTCCTTTGGCACTGAGGATCGGCCCACTGACAGGCCTATTCCTCCTCGGGATGAGGTCTTTGAGTACATCATCTTCCGAGGAAGTGATATTAAAGACCTAACGGTTTGTGAGCCACCAAAAGCCACCAGTGCCCTGCCGCAGGACCCTGCCATAGTTCAAGTAAGTCAATTGGCGTGGATTCCATTACTATAAAACGGCTGTATAAAGGCTTTTCTTTAAGGCTCTTGTATGCTGGCTCATGGTTGCACAGGCATGGCTTTATTGAGACATTATAAGGGAGAGACACTGACTAATTATTCTGTATGTGGAGTTTTTGTGTGTGTGATTTTTATAATAATTAAATAATAGCAATTGAGATAATTATTCAAAATAATTACTAAAATAATCGCCTAGAGGCATTTTGTGAGTTGAAAAGCTTGCTTTAAGGGAATTTTGCTTTAGGGCCATCGTAACATTTTTTTCTAATACCTGTGTGCTACAAGGAGCAGCTAAAAAGATATTCCGGTAGAAAAGTGACAACTACTGTACTACTGCTTTTTTCTTTTTCTTTGTTACAGAGAATAAGTGATTATCAATGGTTTTAATTATTGTCCAGTTTAAGAAAATGAAAGAAGCCAATTAGAAAATACAATATGCAACAAAAAATAAAGTGAGCACTTGTTATAGGAGCCCTGAAAACCAGATTCACAAAAAAGAGTAGAATGGAATGGAATAGAATAGAATAGAAAAATCCTTTAATTGTCCCACAAGGGGAAATTTGGTTGTAACAGCAGCAGAAGAAAAGCACATATACAAACAGAATAGGACACAGAACAGAAACACACACAATTTTACAGAAAAAATATTTACATCAGGAACAATAGTTACAAAAACAGAGTACTGTACAGTTATTAAGATTAAGTACAGGTTTTTATTTATTTATTTATTTTATATAAACTGAGAAAAATAATGTGCAAGTTATAAGTTATAAAGTTTAATCAAAGTAGAGTCTGGCTTTTTTGTTTTTCATCTAGATATGGTATCTTATCTATCTTTTAGATAGATAACACTTTCTAAGACGCACATTGGTTTATTAACAGTTATGTGTCCAAACTACAGTTGCACATTTGTTTTGTGTAATTTGTTGGTTTGAAATGTAGGCTTCAGACATTTATAATCCTGTGTTTTAGTATTTTCAGTCATAGTTAACGGTTATGTTTAAAAGTCTTGCAATGTTTTCAACTGGATGCATATTTGTTTGTCTAGTCATCAATTGGATCCTCAAGTGCTGCAGCACCTCCATCATTCCAGGCTCCTGGGTCCTATGCACCTTTCAGCAGGGCTCCTGCCCCATCATACAGCCAGTTTGCTGTTGCACCCATTGGTTCTCAACAGTTTGGATCTACTGGCGCAGTAGGTAAGGAGTAGTGGGAAATAAGCAAGTCAGCCACGTTAAAAAGCATTAGGTTGTTCAAGTACAAGGCTGTACAAACCCTCTCTTATGGATGGTGTGAAGTGTAGTAGATGCAGTTAAATCGTTCATGTCTCTGATCTAAGTGCCGCGTAGTGACTTCAGACAATTAAACAATATTATTGTAAACATCTGTTTCTCAAGCAAATTTTGGAGCAACACCCGATTCCTGCTCATTTGAATAGAGCGCAGCTGCACGCTGCTTTGAGTTTCCTGCTACACACCTGGTCCCCATTGTGTTTTGAACTGGAAACGGCAAAGACAGTTATGCATCATACTTCTAATAAACTGGTGAAGCCTGGACCTTTTTTTAAAGTGTTCAAAGGAGAAGCCATGTATAAAAGGCACGTGTCAGATTTTCTCTCTAAATGTACAGATTACATTTCTACCTTCTTGTTAGTGAACATCTGTGTCATCCACTGCCAGTAAAATGGAAGTGCGTGAGTAGCTGAAGCTTATCATTCAGCTCTGACAGAATCATCTTTACTGCTACTGTGTATTATATTTTTGAGAAGTAGATTGGGCTGAATTTTACTTTTGCTCACAAATATTCCAAAAAATTTCGCACTGCACACAAATCTATTACAAATACAAGTGAAATGCTTATACTGTGGAGTCCTGCACAAGCAGGACTTAAATGGACAGTATGTTTTTCACTCAACACTTTTAATGTGAAAAAAAAATATTATTTTTATTAAAAAAAAATAATAATAATAATAAGAGCAGCTACTTTGGAACAGCTTTTAATTGCTTTTGTTTGTTTGCAGGACCCACTAGTCCCCAGCTGGATTCTATAACAAAGAGTCCCACCCTGGAACAGGCAGCGCAGGCCCCACAATCAGCTGCCCCGGCTCCACCTGCACCTGTAGGACAGCGGAGTCAGACAGGGGCAGCAGCAGCTTCCAGAACCGCCACCACTGGCAGCCAGAAGCCTCCAGACCTCTTGGAGCAGAGAAAAGGTAAAATAGCCAAAAGGGTATGGTCAATTTTCTTATCAGCACAGTCCAGCAGTGCTGTTGGTGATTTTCAGAGTGTAGGCTGTGGCTGGTTAAAAAGTTATTTGTAGTAAGTTCATAACAGAGCAAAAGAGTAGAGTTTGCAATTTAGTTTAAAATTGACATTAATCATTAATGTTGATTGAAAAAAAAAAAAAAAAGTTTCCGAAGTCACAGGATTTAAAGAATACTAATTTTCTGATGTTTTTGATTATCAGCTTTTTGTATCTTGTTAGCGTGGAAAGAACTCAAATTTAACACTGGCCATCAAATACTGCTGTTAATAGAGAATCAGTCTAATCAGGCAAGTCATAAACAAGGTGTTGGGTTTGTGTGATGACAAGAGTTGTGATTAAAGTTTGAATTGGACCTTATATTTGGTAATGGCTACTCTACAAAACTAAAAACAAGAGTTTAACTTCTGAATTTATTCTATGTTTAACAAATACAAATAAACCTGAACCTGTGCTGCAATTGAAGCTCATGTTTATGTCTTCCTTAGTGCCAAAGCACCCCCAAGTTAAATTGATGAGTATTTTCTTTTGCTGTTCAGCTCCTGAGGTTCAGAAGGATAATGAACAGGGTGCAGTTGAAAACCGGGATCCCAACAAGCGCCAAGGTGGTGAGTAATTTGCATCTTCAATCAGTAATGTCCACAGCACGTACCACTGTTTACTGACGTGTTCATCATTTTTTTTTTGTTTGTTGTTGTTTTGTTTTTATTTTTGGGGGTTTTTTTTAGCTACTCAGTTTTGAGAATTTAAATACATAATGAAAAGCTTTACTGGATTCATGTTGGGATGGCAATGCCTTTCCTGAAATGCTTTAGGCTCATTTCACGTCATCAAAATCTGAAAAGTTCCCTCAGAATGTACTTTTGTAATTTATTAAGTGGGAAGCACTATTTTTCTTAAGTTTAACATTAACATTTAAGTTTGTTTCTCTTGTTTCTCAGCTGGTGTTCAGTCTTCTAACCGCCGCGGCCGTGGAAGAGGAAACCGCAGCAGAGGCAAAGTAAATGTGCGCAGGGATGGCACAGTGAAGTTTGATGAAGACTTTGACTTTGAGACTGCCAACGCCCAGTTTCACAAAGACGAGATTGACAAAGAGCTCCAGAACAAGCTCAAACTCAAAGGTACCACTTAAACGAGTCCTAAACTGCAGCAACTAAAACTGGAGGTTATATGTACCGTGATACAAATGTTAACACTTTGAAGTTATTTGATTTTACAACATTTCTTCCTACAGATGACAAAACTGAAAAGGCACTCAATGGGGAGGAATCGGAGCATCCAGCCAATGAAGGGGCTGCTGAGGAGGATGAGGCTGTGATAAATACCTGCTACTATGACAAGTCCAAGTCCTTCTTTGATAACCTGTCCTGTGATGATACTAGGTACCTCAATGCGTCCATTTATTTATTTTGAATCTGTTCTGTGGTGGTGCTGATGTGGTGGATTAGTTACACAAGGGCATGTTAAGATTTGAGTGACTTAAGTTTTGTCACTTTTATGGGGTGTAGGTTGTACGTATACCCTCAAATCTGACTACACACTATTATCCAACAAGCAGGACACCAGCTGCACTTGCACTTAAAGGCTAAATTTGAGACTGTGTGAACATATGAACCATTCACCGCATCTGTGGAATTTATTTTTAGAGAATATAAGGGAAACCAAATTTTAAATATTTTGCAAGGAAAAATTTCCCAAACCTGTAAACGGGGCATCTAAACCCACTTTTGATGAGAGTGAGCCTGCTGCAGTCTTCTTCTAAACAACTGGTGTTGCAACTCTGCACTGGTACAAGAATAATAGAAACTGAAAAAAGAAAGTCACAGAGCAGCTCATTTTATCCAAGTGTTGCACCGTCTATATCTCTCATGTGAAGTCTCTCATGTAGTCATATTAGATTTAAAAGGATTGACTTGTACACTTGTGTTTTCAGCCTGGCCACATTATATTAAAAAAAAATATATATCGAGAGGTACACAACAAGCAGATTTGAAATGTGCAGTGCCAGCAAGGTTCTTCAAAGATGTGTAGGGCTGCACTTAAAAAAAGGTCAGAATCTGTGTTTTTTGTGGCCCTCTGGAGATTCTGCGGTCTGCCTCTGCATAAGCTATGCTTTGTATTTAATCATTACACCGAAAGACCTTTGTTTCTGTCTCTTTCAATAAAACAGGTGAAAGAGGTTTTTCAAAGGGAGATGCATTTTTCTTATCTATGTTAGCCGAAGCTTCGCATGTGAATGGGACACCGAATTGCTACTAGTCGGTCCATTGGCGCCCACTGAAGCACTAAAGATGCTTGGGGGTTTTTGTGTGTGCAGGAAAATCCTGAAAAAAAATAAATAACTTTTTGATGTTCTGTCATCTGCCCAAAGTTGGAACTTCACTAATGTACAGCAGCTTTTTTTAGTTCTTAATGGTTGGTTTGTTCACTCTCTAATGAATTTTTGATCAAATTTCATGTTACCCTGTGATGCCTCACTTTACGTTGTGTAAATTTATTTTGATGTGACTTTTATTTATTTTAAAAAAAAATCTGGATTCTTATTGATGTCTGTGTGTCTCAGGGATCGTAGGCCAACCTGGGCTGAAGAGAGACGAATGAACGCTGAGACGTTCGGAATCCCTCTGAGGCACAACCGGGGAAGAGGTGGTTTCCGTGGCCGAGGCTTCATGGGGCCTCGTGGAGGCCGGGGGCGACCGGTAAGCAGAGGCTCCTTCGGACCACCCCGGGGTGCTCCGCCTGGATTCAGAGGCGGATTCAGAGGTGGCAGAGGAGGCCGGGATTTCTCTGATTTCGAATACAGGGTAAATCCTTTATGAACTCTCATCATAGACGGCATAAAAGATGGACTTAGCTTCCAGATCTGTAAAGTGAATTGCACTCTGCTAGTGCGTTGTGTGTTCTGTCTAATGGCCAGCAGGAGGGGGAACCCTTGTGGTCTTGTAGAGGTCAATGAGCAAGACTCAGTATCTCAGTAGGCACTTTCCTAATGAGCTTAAGAACTCACTAGTTTCAGGACACTGTCTGAAACATACAGTTCAGTTTGTAAAATATGGCCATTCTAAGAGTCAAAGGGGAGGATTATCCACGATAGAAACTTGTGATGGACGAGTTGTTAACCGATGACCGTCCAGTTTCATTTGACTCTGCTCTTCAATCATCATTTCCAATTATCATGACAGCAAAAATGTTCATCGTAAAGAATCATAGCAGGATTTTGCTCACCAGTGGGGTGTCATGGAGCCTGTGTCCATCTGTTATGCTCTCTGAAGATCTCACATGTATTTTTTTTTTTTTTGTTCTAGCAAATTAAGCAGATTGGAGGAAATGATTAACTTTTGTTGTGCATTTTTGCAGAAGGAGAACAAGGTGGCTGCGTAGTACTGCGGTGATGGATCCACGATGAATGGTAGCCAGTCATCATGAAATTGTATTCATCCAGCAAATTTTCTCAGCATTCAACAGACAAAAAAATGAAGACATCTTGTTGGTCACCAGCACCACGGTGGACTGTTCAGGCAGTGAGAGTGCCGCTCCCTCTCTCAGCTTCACAATGAGGTCTTTTGTTTTGTTTTTTGCCCCAGAAATATTAGTTTGATAAGCAGTCAACGGATGGACAGGAACACATGTAAATATACCATGTTTCAGAGTTTTTTTCTCTTCATTTCTTCCTACAGTATTGTTTGATATTGAATGCTGTATCCAGAGTGCCCTCTGATACTGTGAGCGGATCACAGTTGGTGTGATCGATAGCGTTATTTTATCTTTTTTTTTTCTTTTTCTTTTCAGTTCCCCTCGACCCCGTTTGATATATTTTTTTGACACCAAAATTCAATGCATCGCCTGTTGTACTTTTTTTCCTCTCCCCTCTCAGACTCATGTGTTCAGTATCCTTTCTCGACTTTAAACGTTTTATTTTTCATTAATTCATTCTCAAATGTAGTGAGGTCAAAGCCAGCTGAAAAAGCAAAAATCTGCATTGTACTGAATGTATTCCCATCTCATTTTATTCTTCCTGCTCCACAGCAAATTTATTGCTCACCAAAAAAAAACAAAAAAACAAAAAACCCCAGTCTCTCCTAGTTTTTAAGATGTGTGTATTCAGTACGTAGATCGTTCAGCCCTCACAAATCAGATGAGTTTTTCCTGCTTTAGGTTGGCAGCCTAGTGCAGCCATTTATTTGATATAAGCAGTTTACAGCATTAGGTGTAGATGTATATGTTGACTGCCGTATTTTTTTTTTTTTTTTTCCTTTTGTTTTTTTTTTTTTTTTTTTTTTTTTTTTAAAATTTTTTTTTATTTTTTTAAATTTTTTGTTTTTTTTGT
>VUQG01043930.1:23792-45467 GCA_015106755.1 Etia nguti | reverse complement strand
TTTTTTTTTTTACACCAGTCATGAGTGCTTTTTGTCTATTCAGATTTTATATTGTATTGAATTATTCTTCTGCAGAATCTGTGTAGAACCTATAGTCAACCCCAACACCTTTGCCAGCATTCTTATCTGTGAAAGGTGTGTTAACAGCACCAGGTACTTAAATTTATAAGGAATGGACACATCAGGCTTAGGGTTTCACAAGGGCTTGCAGTTACAGTAAACCTGAAGTGTAGAGTTCACATCCACTTTAATGTTTTCAGCGAGAGCATCTTTTATAACTCTGCTTTAGAAGACCCCAGTTGTTTTTCTTTCCTCTCTGAGGCCTTGAGCTACAACTTTAAAGCAATCACACCTACATATATCCAATGGACATTATACAGAAACTAACAGCACAGGATACATTATACCCCCACAAAGATACCCCTCAGAGGCAGAAAGTAGCCAATGTGAGAGTGTTATTCATCTCTCCTTATTGCATCTCCGGCAGATGCAGTCCAGCATCACTGCATGTAGCTATCTGTATATTTGTCATTTTGTTCTTAAAGCCCTAAGATACCACCCAAATGCATATTTTGGGTTTAAACTATAAAAATAGGCATTAAAAAATAAATTTAAAAACATCCAGAATTTGCAGTTTTTCACAATTTACGGGTGCTCTAAGAACGTAACCCCAGCAAACTTTGAGGGTCGACTGTATCTCGATTAAGAAAGCTTCCTTGTCTTGTTTTGTGTCTTGCAGTACTTTATTTTTTGAGGAAGATGCAGAATCAAAAAGAGTCATTCGAGGTGTTCTGTACACATACTACAGGGAAGAGGCCCTGGAGCAGAACCAGGACATGCTGGAAAGATATCTTTCGGCTGGCTTGGGAATGGCTGTGTGTTCCCCCCCCGTTTAGCTGGAGCACGCAGCTGTGAAGGGGGCTTCTGTTTAGACTGCTGTCCCTGTAATCCAGACCCAGATAAAAAGCAGAAAATAGATCAAGTAAGAGGCAGGAAAAAAATGAAAACCAGCATGAGAATTAAACTTATGTTTAAAAAACAAACAAACAAAAAACAAACAGCATTTTGAATTGCTAGTTATTTTTATTCATTTTTTGCATTGCTGGTACACTTGGAAAGATTCAGTTGCCAGCTCAAGAGAACAATAAGCAACATAAGCCAAGCAGTCCCCCTTCATATCTTCTATCAGGGCAACATGTTTTTAGTATTATTTTTCTCTTTTTTTTTTAGTTTTTTTTTTTTAGAAGCCACTAGTAAACCATTTGACACAGCTGAGAAGCTAACAGTTACAGTCCAAGGTCTGCACTGATGTCTTAAAAAAGGCTGCAACAGTTAGGGAGATAACACAGACAAAAAGCAACAAACCCTATATCTTGATTGTGCAAAGCACATTAACTATAAAAAGATATATATTTATATGTATATACAGCAAACAATTCTCTGTAAACATGTTAAGTATGTTAGTTTTCTGAAAACATGGTGTCATTTCATAAATACAGGCAACATTGGCATCCGCAAACATCACAAAAAGATAACATTCTGGGCTTTTAAATACAGCCCACTGCCATAGGAATCGAGGAAACAAGGGCTTGAAAAACAACAACAACAAAAAAAACACCCCACCCTCGTTACACAATGTTTTAGTGTTTAGCATGGCATATTTGGTAACCTTTATAGATAGATGCTGTAGTTCAACTCTGTAGGAAAAACATGTGCTTTTTTCACATATTAGGAGGTGGAAAATAATGTTTTATGTAATATGTCTGCAAGAATACTAACATACAGTATGGTATAACATGTAAGAAAATACAAAAATAAGATTAATACTGTCAATAATTGTACACAAAAAAATATTGTATTATTAAACAAACAAGAAACGTTAGGTTTATGGGAGTTAGTGTCAATCTGGAGCCAACAACTGCCAATTAGAGAAGAGGAAATGAAGATGTTCCCTAATGCTCACATCCAATAGGGTGTTTAACTTCACGTTGATCAATAATCTCAGACTGCCTCTCATCTCTTCAGCACCATTCGTCTTCCGAACAACACTTTGGTTGGAAATAATATTCTGCAAGTGCTATCGATACCAACATGGCACATAGTTACTGCTATAACTCTTAACTCTGGTCAGTTGTTGAAAAAGTAGTGTATTTCTCTCAAATTACACCTCTGCAGTGACTTACTATATTTATGCTGAGCCTGCTCAAAGCCTCTTAATAAAAAGTACTAAATATTTATATTTCAACTTCACTATTTTACAAGCTATGAAACAGTAGATGGTAGCTGTATTCTGGGTCATCTTGCATGAGATTTGGCAGTTACAGCTATGTAGACACAGTATATTTATTACGGGCAAAATGAGAGCATTTTAAGCCCCTGCCCCCTTGTAATCCCCTCCTCCACACACACGCGCACACACACACACACTTTTAGCTGCAGAAGCAAGTGGGTGACGGCTGTGCACGTCTCCAGCTCTTGTCTGAGGAAATTTCTGCTCGACAGACAGAGAAACGACCACCTGACTAACTGCTGCCAGCATGACACGCACACCTTTCATGGTTAAAACATGGCAGTTTGAAAAACTTCAAAATACATCTTTTTCTGATGGGGATGTTTGACATGGAAAAATATAGATACAAAAAAATGGCGAGCCAGTGTGTATACTTTACGTTGCCTGTGAGGCTTTTGAAATGTTCCAATTCGCTGGGTGTGGAGTGTAATGGCTGTAGCTCGGCCCACTCAGTGGCTCATGTAACAGAGCTACGGGTCCTCTGTGGCACTTCACCATGGACTCGTTACACATTAGATCGGGATCAGTACTGGTGAAGGTAGGAGGGTCTGTGCTCATGCTTGACTGGGAAGGATTTAAAGCCCTTGGTCATGGGTTTATGTTGCTGCTGTTGCTGCTGCTGCTGTTGCTGCTGCTGGGTGAACGGAAAACCAGAGGAGATGCCGGTGGAGGGGGAGCAGTCGCTGGCAGTAGACCACACGGGAGACTGGAGCATTGGCATGGAGTCGCCCCACTGGGAGGAAGGAGGGATGTTCATCTGGTACAAGGAAGAGCTGGGATTGGGCATGGTGTTGGTGTGGGTGGAGTGTTGCCACGGTGCTTTGGGAGGCCAAGTTTTAGTTTTGCTGTCCTGTGGAGGAGGCCGGAACATGACGAGTCAACATG
This sequence comes from Etia nguti, assembly GCA_015106755.1. Lineage (NCBI taxonomy): Eukaryota > Metazoa > Chordata > Actinopteri > Cichliformes > Cichlidae > Etia > Etia nguti. The sequence goes on along the minus strand of VUQG01043930.1, from coordinate 42,292 downwards.
CAATCAAAAATTGTAGAAATGGTTAAAGGTGTTTTTGTTATCATCTTCCGCTAACTGCTTCTAAACCTTCCCCACCAGGGGGCAGCATTCCACCAGTGCTCCTGCTCTTCTAATTTACATCATTTCTTATCAGCCCTACCCCAATCTCCTCAAGAGGTTTTGGCTTTTCCTAGACTGCAATTTTTCTCTCAACAGACATCTTTTAATGTATGTGTGTAAAATACGGATGTAGCTTCTGGGTTTGAGAGTGAAGAGGAATTGGACGTGACTTAATCTTACATTTGTGACTTCAGTAAGTATTTTCCTGGTGACTTTATAATCTCAATCACTAGTTTCAGAGCATATTAAATAGAATATTAAGCTCATTTTGTAAATCCAGGTAATTCCAAGCATCAGAAAGGAGGATTTTTGGGAATGTTCACAGCAATCTAGTATGCACTTTGGAGCCAATTCCTACCCTTGCTCAAAAACGCTTCATAACGGGACTTCCCTAACCAATCCATGACGTCATGGTGGCTACATCCAGTGTGTGTTACCGTTAATGACCTGCCTGGTTATACAGATGTTACACCGACTCATTACACCGACTCATTGCACCATCCTGTGGTGCAAACAGGTATTGCATATAAGTATGATCTGGGCCTAGTTCAGCTGATACCTAGACATTTAGGACAAAGTCATAGCAGCTGTTTCTTCACATTCTGTTGACACATTTATTATTTTGGGGAGTTCCTAAACCATTCTTAAACACATGAATCTATAATCAGTGCAGCGTAGGGGTTCAAACTTTACCTGGCTATCGTCGCCGATGTGATGGAGAGGTGGTGAAGGCAGAGTGCACACCTCAGGTTCACCACAACTGTGTTTCCTGAGGACAGAGAAATCTATACTGAACATACTCTTTGTTGGTATCTGATGAACGCTTAACTGCAGCAGATATTTTTACTTAGACAAATACGATGATCAAACCAGGAAGACAGAACAAGACAAGACATCCACACCAATGGATGAGTTTCGGACTTACCGCCTTTGTTTAACTGCAGCTACCAGGTCTGGTCCAGAAAACATGGAGAACAGACTGTCACCATTGGCTGAAGATGTCTCGTCACTAGAGCTGGCCGAGTCCCCCTGATTGGCTGACCAGCCACTGTTTACAGCATCACTGTGGGCACAACCAGAGAAGGTGTTAACAATTTCTCTATTAGCTACTAAAAATGGTGTGTGACAAAACCAATGAAATTAGACAACTTAAACATATGAATTTAAAGCTCACTTTCTCTCGCCCTTTATTCAAAGCAAAAGCTACATAAAAGTGACATCCTTTTGATACATTTTTGCATAGGGTTTAAAAGTGAGATTGCATAACCGCAATGATGGCTTGTTTACTTCTATCTGCTTCCACAGATTAATCTGTGAGCAGGATGGTGTGTCACATGTGGGTGGAATTAAACAACAGCACCCAGGATAAACATGCTAAATGCCTCACTTATTGCTGATGTTGGACAAATTAATAACACAATCAAAACATCACATGACACTACAGTTTAAACTATACCGGTGCCCACGACGATGAAAGCTTTCACATTCCAAAACAAATGTACCATATGTGAAACCCATCAGTATGCTGGTTCTCAAACTACTAAAAGTCAGACATTCCTTCATTGCAAACATACAAACAGGAAAGCTCTGACCAGGACCAAGAAATAAAAACCAATCTGCACTTGTCATATTTTAGAGTTAGCAGGATGCTGCATACTGCCGTCATTTACAGCTTTTGGCTTTGAAATGTGAAGCTGCTGATACATGCATCCTTTCTAATGGCCACTAGGGGGTGACCTTTGTTGGTTGCAAAAACACTTCCAGTCTCATAAAAATCTAAGGGGGAAACAGCCCTCTGCCCTGACCTCTGCAAACACTTTACTGTTGACTTCATAGGCTCTTGGCTCTGGGAGCAAAGTCCATTTATTTGTCAGTCTGTGGTTAAGAGTATATGATTTTGTCAAGGCTACAGAAGATAGAACTATATTGTACTGCATTTTACTTTATTTTGTATAGTGTATTTCTCTTTTTTTCCTAAATGACTTTCTGGATGCTGTTTACATAATTTAAATTAATTGAACAAAACAAACACCTTTCAAAGTCCTCAAAAACACCTTTGTGGTAGTTGCCTCACAGAAGCACTGCCATAATGACACACACACACACACACACACACACACACAAAGTGAAAACAATGTCAGGAATGCAACCATGGCTGGCCAATCAAAGGAATGATATCAGTAGAAACAAATGTTTGAGCTAAAAGATGATAACAGCTCCTCGAGCAGATTTATCCAGAGCTTAGGTGTTCCAACAGCAAAACCATGATCTGCTAATCTTAAATTCAGACACATCAACAGCAAGAAGGTTCTTATCTGCCTCGGGCTGTGCACACAGTGGCAGGGGAGAGCAGCTCTGAGATGCTATCTGAAGCCTGGTCACAACAAACCTTGAAGCTAATCACTAAAATCTTATAATCAATCCCTGTAAGTGCAGTGCTGCTAAAAACACTCCTCCTAAAAACAACTCACTAGCAATTTGTGTTATAAGAAAAATACTTTAATGTTTTCAGATTTTTGCCTATAATAGACAGAGTGTAACAGAATTTTAAGACCAACACTGATATTTGTTGATTTAAAAGTCCTACATTCTGATATATCGACTGATTTTCTTTTGCTTTCTGACATACAAAAAATAAACCAATTATCTTAACATTTGCTCCGTTTCTTATTACTGGTTTACGTGCATGAATGACCTTAACTACGACAAACTATGCAAAGTCAATACTCATAACATGGTTGAACAGTGTTTCTTTTCTTTAATTTTTCATTTGTCAGACATTATGAATGCTGACAGCGATAGATGGACAAAGAGCTAATACTGACATATAATACTGATCGGTCAGATCCCAACTATAAATAAATGACATGCTTGTAATCAGAAAGCTCAATGGTATCAGTTTCCTTGTTCCTCATTCTTTCCATTTACCATTTTTTAAAGTATTACATTTCCACAAATGATTGTTTAGGTTCGGTTTTAAATAGAAGCATGGAAGGAAAAGGATGAAAAACATTCTGACTATGATGACTTTATTACAATTTGTTTATTGATATTTTTTGAGTTACAATGATAACAGAATACTATAGAATTCACTTAGACATACCCAAAGTTTTAAAATGTATTTTTATAGTAGAATTGAATCACAGACCAGCTGTTTTCGAAGTAGTAAAATACACATATTATAAAATGTAATTTATTTGTAGAATTGGTGTTTTTTAACCAATTACATAAGAGCATTTTTAGAATCTCTGTCACATAGAAATGAAACAGCATAGGTTGAATAACTAAAATCATGCATCATAAAAAGGTCCTTACTCTGATTTTAGTTGAAATAGCTTGGTTGATTGAGGGTCTTTATATTTTCTTAAACATCCCTATGTGGAACACGTGCTAAAATGTCAACTTGTCTGGTAGTGGATGAGCAGTAAAAGCAGATGTATGGGTACCTACCCCTCGCTGAAGTACTCTGGGTGGGACCAGGTCCTGTGCTGCTCATCAGGCATTGGCCAGTTGCTGCGCGTGTTGCTGGGGCGGCGGATGTGCTGTACCTGCCGTTTCTGTTGCATGGCCTGACTGACGCCGGCGACGTAACGTGCAAACTCCGGGTCCGAGCCAACTGGAAAGGGAGGATAAACACAACTATGAGTTTCTGACATCCTCAGCTTTTTTCTTTCACTCCCTGGAGCTCAATCTGTTCAGCCAGACTGTCTACCATAGCAGAAAAATCACAATAGCCTTAAGTCAACTCTGCACAATGGGCCTCGACGCAATCAAAAGAGTGTGCTGCACTGTAAAAATATAACTGACACAAGCTAAATTCAGCACAGATCACCAACCTAAAGTTGTAGCCACACTTAGGGGAAAACAACTTCTTATCCTACCTGACCAATATTGATATCAGGTGTCTCATGTCACCCTTCAGGTTTTAAGAAAAATGCGCTACTATAGCACTGCTTAACTTAATCGAATTAGAGTGTCTTTTATGCACTGCAGTAATATTTGTCTGGTAGTCGCATCTTTATTTCTGATATCAACTGATGTCTGAAAACTAATTTTCTTTTATGACACAATTAAGATTTGAATTTAAATTAAAAACTTTTTACAGTCAGCTTGATACCCACTACCATCTTCTTAATGGTTTCAGCTTGATTGTACTGTAGGGAGAGACTCAGGCCACCCACAACCCTTTCCTGAACATTTGTCTCCAGCTATAGCTTTCAAAGTGTTAGAGACATTACTAAGCTTCTCTGAGGTTTGAAATAATGAAAGACAGTGCCATCAATGCTGCAGGATTAGCTGAAACTTAACCTAGCTCAGTGAAAGAAAACAAAATATAAGGCTCTTTGGTTTGTTCCCTCATCTCATCACAATCAACTTTGTTTATTTAATAAGAACCATAGTATGTTAATGGATATCACTACCAAAATGCATAATGCAAGTAACTAAAAATGGTGAATTTAGTCATCCTGATTTTTGCGCTCTCAACTTCTTCATATACTGGATGTGAGTGTACACCTTCTTTTTAACTTGAAGAGTTGAGCTGTTCTTATATAAATAAATGTTCACTCTGTTTCATATGGATGTAAATTAAGACATGAAACTGTAAGGTAAACATCACCTGCTGGGTCAAAGGGCAATGTGTCCCCCAGGACTCCAAACCCTCCCTCACTTTGGTCCCGGTTGGGCCATGTATTGTTACGAGGTCCTTGGGGCTTCTGACCCAGCATCTCTGACATGACACTGTCCATGTAGGTGCTGACCAAGCCCAGACTGTACAGGTCTGAGCTCAAGTCTGGCAGTCCAGATGATGCCCACTGCCCAATGGGACCTAGGGGTGATAGCCCTGCCGGGGGTCCTTGCGGTGGAGGCTGTTGCCCAGAAGTGCCCAGCCACTTGCTTGCCACTCTTTGTTGTGGCAAGACCTGGGGTGGGGTTTGCTGGGGAGGAAGCTGAGGAGGAGGTGCTTGTTGTTGAGTGATGGGCTGCAGGAGATGCTGGTAGTAGAGGTGCTGGGCCTGTGGGGAGGGCTGCTGAGGTGGTGGAGGAGGGGGTTGCTGCTGCTGCTGGGGCTGTTGTTGCTGTGGGGGAGGCGGCTGTGGATTAGGCTGAGGCTGTTGTTTCTGTACTGGCTGTGATGGTTGAGGCTGGGGCTGGGGCTGAGGCAGGGTCTGAGCTGGAGGCTGTAGGGCACTGTGAGAGATTGATGAGGTGGCTTGTGAAGAACCACTTGGGGGCTTCAGCTCAGCAGGATTAGCAGAAGCCACAGAGTTCCTCCTCTTGACCAGGGGTGAGGCTTGCTGGGATTTGCCCATGTTGAATCCTGAGAGAAAGTCAATGACATCCTGCATCTCTTGGTCTGTGGGCAGGTTCATCCCCTGGTCTTCAGACACTGAACCGTTGGCCAGCTGGTTTTGTTGAGTGGAGTCAGAGGTACAAGGCAGGCTGCCCATCTGCAGGATGCTCTGTAGCCTCCCATCACTGTGGCCCAGGCCTTTTGCCTTGTCCTCAGAGTTACTGGTTGTTAGCATGCTGCGAGATGGGGTACTAGGGATGGAATAACTGCCTCCGCTATTTGAGCTGGATGAGACTTTCTTTGTGAACTTGGAAGTCAGCTTTGATATAGTTTTGGGCAGTCCACTAGAAGTCTTGGAGCTGGTACCTGGAGGCAAGTCTGTGGGGCTGCCATAGTCTGGGCTCTCTCTCTGTAGCTGTATCTGAATAGTAGGCAAGGCTTGCTCTCTTTTGTGGACAGGAGAAAAGAAATGTATGTTAGCTAGTCAAAACATGGAATGAAATAGTTAATCATTACTAACATCTACTCACTTTCTCTCCTTCCACCTGTTGATGTCAAACACTGCTGTGTAAAGCACGTCCACGAGACCAAGTGTCTTCTCTGGGTCCAAGCTTCGCTGGAGTAAGGACATAGTAGCTGGGTCCTCCTTCAGACACCTGAACCCACAGACACAAACATTCACAACCGGACAGGACATGAACTGTGAGTCCAACAATATGTCTTACACATAAAGCCTCAGGTGAGATGAATATCTGGCATGTGATATTTATAAACAAGAAAAGAAAATCCCACACTTCCTTTTATTCAAATAAAAAACTCAAACTCATCACAAAACTATGTACTGTGACATGACACAGAGGTTTTAAGAAGAAATACTTCCCCTATTCCCTAAAATAACACTTGCTTTGACTAGTTTGACTTGACTTACAACACACATAATATCAGCACTGCATCTAGAGTACGTAACACTTTTAAAAGTCAGTTAAATAAAAGCCTCTGAGAAATGCACTCTTCCAGCACCATTACAAAAGCGCTCTGAATCAAAAACCAGTTTGACTTTTCTAACACCGCAAATGCCAATGATATGGCTCAGTTTTTAAGTACAGAGCATTTACACAAATCTCTTATATACTACAGAGTATGAAGGCACTAACCAGCATTTCACTCTGTTTATTAAATATTGTATATCAAACACATTCTCGATTCCTCTTGAGCCTTAAGCTTTAAACTCTGTACAGAAACGTCCAAATCAACAGCATGTGTTGATTTGTTCCATAATGCCAACTTTCTCTTGCCTTCAATTTTCAACTGTCTCCAACTGTCTACATTTGTATGTTACTTGTCTGTTTACTAAGTGACTGTAAATTCTGCTGTCTGCACAAACCTACATAGAAAAGGTTCAGATACTAATGCATTGATTTATTATCCAAAGCTCAGTCAGCACAGGTGTAGGTGTGCTTGAAAATTTACAGCTGATGCTATAAATAAGTAAAGTTGAAGTTCTGCAGTGTAAGAGCAGTTTCTTTCTTTCTTTGTAATGTGTTTAAACATCAGCATTGGCCACAGAATTTGTAAAAGATGAATAAAGCTTCTGGGTCTGAAAAGTGAAGCCAACAACATTAATACTTTAAACCTGTATTCTTGTTAATGGCCAGCAGGGGGCAACTCCTCTGGTTGTAAAAAGACTTCTGGTTTTAAAGAAGTTTTTTTTTAAAAAAAAAAGAAGCTTTCAGCTCTCTTGGTCTGTAATCTCAGTAAACACTTTCCTGATGACTGCAGGCTATGCTCATGTCTGTCCCCTGTTTCACAATAAGATCCAGCTCGTCTCTCATCCTGTCTGGATCCAGGCATCATAACTTTTCTTCAAAAACTAGTGGTTGGCTTCATAATTTTTTATTTTATTTATTTATTTATTTTTAAATCAGTCTATGGCTGATATTTGCCATCATAAAACCAACTGCCAAATAAGACAGCATTGTTTGGTCTTTACATCTGGGATGCAGCTTTTTAAGGTTGACTAAATTTACACTTATTCAAGGCCAGTGTGATGAAGAACTGATAGGGTCCCGATCAAAAGTTTAAGACCACTTGAAAAATGGGGGGAAAAAAAAAATATTTTCCATGGTTGGATCTTAACAAGGTTCCAAGTAGAGCTTCAACATGCAACAAGAAGAAACGGGAGTGAGACAAAACAGTGAGCATGCAATTTATTGAAAACAACGCTTAAACTGAAACAGGTTGTTTTACAGCTGATCAAAAGTTTAGGACCACACCTCCAAAAAACCCTGTAAACCCCCCGAAAACAGAAAGCAAGTAACAGAAAGCAACAGAAAGTTCCAAACATGAACTCAGTAATGAGTAGCTCCACCGTTATTGTTGATCACTTCAAAAATTCGTTGCAGCAGGCTTGATGGAACCATTTCCATGAGGTAAGTGGGAGCATTTTCTCCAAGTGGTGAAGACGGCTGCATGAAGGGCATCAGCTGTCTGGAACTGTTGTCAATTTTTGTAAACTTCCCTTGCCATCCATCCTCAAAGGTTCTCATTTGGATTTAGATCAGGGGAACACGCAGGATGGTCCAAAAGAGTGATCTTATTCTCCTGGAAGAAGTCCCTTGTCCTCCGGGCATTGTGTACTTTAGTGTTGTCCTGTTGAAAAACCCAGTCGTTACCACACAGACGAGAACCCTCAGTCATGAGGGATGCTCTCTGCAACATCTGGACATATGTTTGATGTATGTTTGACGCCCCTGAACCTCCTGAAGCTCCATTGTTCCACTGAAGGAAAAAACATCCCAGACCATTATGGCGCCCCCTCCACTGTGGCGCGTAGAAAACAACTCATGTGGGATCTCCTTGTCATGCCAGCAACGTTGGAAACCATCAGGACCATCAAGGTTAAATTTTTTCTCATCAGAAAATAAAACTTTCTTGCACCTTTCAATGTCCCATGTTTGGTGTTATCTTGCAAAGTCAAAACGGTCAGTTCTGTGGCGTTCAAAGAGACGAGGCCTTTGAAGACGTTTTTTGTTTTTGAAGCCCTTCAGTCTCAGATGCTGTCTGATGTTATGGGGCTGCATTCAGCACCAGTAACCGCCTTAATTTAGGCTGAGGATCGTCCAGTGTCTTAACAGACAGCCAATTGGATCCTGGTGAATCGGCTATCAGCAGCGCAGTTGTCCTAGAAAATTTCACCATTACCGTGATCCCCTTTGATGACAACAACAACAAACTAAAGCATCAGATGACATACTGTATCAAACCAAAGTGCATCAGCCTGAGGTGTAGTAGACAGACCAGGGGAAACAGAAATCTCATGTTTTAAAAAGTCGTCCCAACTTCCCTAAAAATTGGTTTGCTTTGAAATATTGGGCATTTAATATTGGATGCTGGTGAAATTTCTTTGGGTCTTCCACTTGACTTTTTTGTTCCATAACCCTCAGGATCATTTAAGAAAATCCAAATGACTGTCTTACTGCACCCCACCTCAGCAGCAATGGCGCGCTGCGAGAGACCCTGCTTATGCAGTTCAACAACCCGACCATGTTCAGAAAGGGAACGTTTTTTTGCCTTTGCCATCAGAACGTCATGACGGTGTGACTACCTGACAGAAAATGACAATGAACCCACATTTTTGCACAGATTTGGCCTTTTAAAAGCATGTGGTCCTAAACTTTTGATCAGCTGTAAAACAGCCTGTTTCCGTTTAAGCATTCTTTCAATAAATTGCCTGCTCAAAAAATGTTTTGTCTCACTCCCATTTCTTCTTGTTGCATGTTGAAGCTCTACCTGGAACCTTATTAAGATCCAACCATGCAAAATATGTTTTTTATCCCCCATTTTTCAAGTGGTTTTTGACTTTTGATTGGGACTGTATGTCATCTTGCTCATCCCTGTGCTGCAATAGTGCAAAAATACAAACAAATGCAAACTGGATATGTGTTCCACTAAAGCAAAACTAATCAGTAAACTTAATTTTTTGCTTGTAGTTCTTCCCTTGCTCAACCTATGACAGACTGTCTGCTTTTTTCACTATTTAAATTTTTTATTTGATTATTCTTATCCGTCCATTCTCTTCTGTTAATCCAATTCAGGTTCAAGGGAGAGAGAACCACTGAGTTTTGGACTGATTTGCAGAGATCTTTCCCTCAAAGGAGACAAGTGGACCAATTCCAAACCATCCTAACAGGATTTTATGGGATAAATGTTCATCCTCCTACTTTAATTTGTCACCTATCTGTATAATATAGATAAATATACAAATATACAGATAAATAACTTAACAGAATAGTAAATATTAAAGGATGCAATGGGCAGTGGTGAATATCTTACCATAAAACCATGACACTCCAATGGCCTCAATCAACACACCAAAGAGTATTGAAGTCCCTGCTGCATACTCATCTAACAAGGTCACGACATAGATTCCACCCTACAAAGTGGGAAAGAAACATAATTTAGTGTGTATGCCATATATAACTGTTTTACTTTGAAGATAATGCATCTAGTGAAATCAGTGTCCCTCCACCTAAAAGAACTAATAAACGGCATATTCTAATTTTGCACTAAGAGTATTTAAAGTTGAGTTTGTGGAGTTAGCATCTCAAAGGACAATATTCCATGCACATTTGACCTTAATAAATCTTTGATTTGTATCCTGAGTGGTGGAGTCTGTTTCCTTTCTCAGGGATATGCCAAAAGAAAGGCATCATTCACCCTACTATTAATTTTACTGATCTGATAAAGGGAATAAACCATGTGATTCACTAACATAATTTCATCCTGTCTCCAAAGTTTATGTTTCCACAGTCAGCATGAATTTTACCTTTCTGGTGATACCATGTGAATGAAAACTGAATATTGGCTTTAATTAAATTATGATTTGTTATCAGACCTCATTTGATCTTATTCTTTGAAAAGGTTTGTTTCGTGATGGCATAAAGTCATGAGACTTGAGTCACTTGCAATTTAAATGTCAGCTGTGTTTTACACAGCAAAAGTTGAAGTATATTACAAAAGTAATATATTTAAAACAATATTTACTATTTAGATATTCACGAATAAGTAAATAAGCAGATAAACATCCAATGATACTGACGTTGGTGATGCAGAGCAGAGCAACCAGGAAGGTTCCAAAAGCTGTAGCAAAGGTGAAAAGCTTTCGGTTTCTTTTGAGAATCTTAAAGTCATCTGACAGGCCTGTGAGAACTGCCTCCATGCCACCCATCTGGGACACACACACACACAAAGAGACACAAGACACTCAGAGCTGAATCTGAACTGTAAGTGAACTCCAGTGGCAATCGTACAGTCGCAAATTTGTAATTTCAGTCGATACTGTTATGACAGTGTTTTAGGTAAAATAGGTACCTTAGCAGAAAAATGTCTACATACCACACAAAAGCATGGCGATGCATATGATATATTATAGACTAATTGGAAATGCTCAATCTGTACAATATTTTGATGCGCAATTGTGAAATAGTTATTACTCTGTCCTAAGATTAGAGTGGTATACATGAATACAGATAATCTTTAAATATGTTAATAATATTCAAAATATAAACTTTAGGTATTTGGTATGACTGACAGTCTTGATGACTTATGATATAAGAGCTTTATTCTGCAAGAATTCATTAGGTCATAGTGTAACAATATTTCTATTAATATGTATGTTTGTAGTAGTCAATTATCTATGCTTATTTTATTCATTCGTTTTATTAATTTCTGTTCTTTTACTGGCATGTTGTTCGCTAAAAACAAACCATACACGAGGTCTGCAATATATGACACCCAAAGCTGTACATACACTATGCTAGTTTCCTTTGATTTAAATATAACAACATTTAGTGTTTTTTATGTTTTGTGCCAATAATGACTCTAATGAAATAAATAAAAATTGTTATACTGTTTAATATTTTTATTATAAATCCTTATCTAATCTGCACAATAAGTGATTGGATAGATAAGTTAATTACTTAGGGGCATTTGCTTATAAAAAGGGTAAAATGAAATAATCCTTTGTTTATATATCAGCTTAGTGAATCAGATGTGCAGATGTTGTGTACGGTCTGAAGTCACTTTAAAACCTTATGTACTTTAACTTGTACTAAAGAAACGTGGCCTCTGAATATGGTGCGAGTGGAGCTCTATTGATCCTCAGTGTCTCTTTTTAGTGCATTTACAGCTGTGCTTGGAGGTGTCTACTTTTGTTGAATCATTTTTGAACTAGAGTAATACATTTTTTCTCAAAGTGCAGATTATTTTCACTGTTTTCTCTCTTAAAAAATTATTCTTCGTTGTACATACATATTCACGTATTTCAGCTGTAATGTTCAATGCACAACTGCTGTCTTATTTTTGTCTTTGGGCTTTTATGTATGTTTACAACATGAAATATTAATTTTCCACTTGCATAATGTGTGAGCAATTATCTATTTATACATAAAATATAAAGATAATTGGAAAAGAGCTGTTCATAAATAAGAGCTCCACTTTCAGTAGTAAGGATATTATTTTGGTCTAAGGAGCTGTTCTAATAGTTGGTAGTACTTACTGCGCTGTCAATGCCTAAAGTCAGCAGCATGATGAAGAACACAATGGCCCAAAATGTTGAGCCTAGAAGTGTTGAAATTGCTTCAGGGTAGATTATAAACACCAGACCTGGACCTGTATATACAACAAACATTTCAGCATTTCTGTATGTATTTATGTGTATTCAGTATTAAGTATAGATGATCAAATACTGTATCATTCATTCCAAAGTTAAAAATCACATATAAAATGCATTACAGTAATATGGGTTAGTTGGTGATGTCAGTATTACTAATGTTTTTATTGGTTGCATTTGAAAACCCAAAAAACCTACCCTCTGTTGCCACATCTTCTACTTCCACCCCATGTTTTTTAGCCATATATCCGAGCACAGAGAAGATGGCAAACCCAGAGAAGAAACTGGTAACGCAGTTCACAGTGCTGGTCAAGAGAGCATCCCTAGATTAAGAAAGCACATGCAAAAATAAAAAGTTAAAAAGGAAAAGTTTTCTTTTTTTTCCTGTATACCTTCCATTTTTAAAAGTGCCAACTATCTGACCTTTTGCATCTTTATAGTACACAATAGTTCCAATGAGCTAGTATCATTCATTCACATTCTATGGCATCAAACATTGTTAAACCACTGCTAAAATAAGTGCTTCTCTTTTATGGTAATCTGCATCAAAGTTTGTACTGGGTCAAGTGGGCAAAGTTAAAATGGAGCTAAATGTTACTTGATATCTTTCAGGTGTTTCATGGATTGATTCACATACAATACATGATTAGAAACTTTAGTCCCTTGCTTCTGATAGATGGTTGGAAAGGCAATTACGTTGCTTTATCGCTAACTTGCTGCTGTTAGACCGAGAGAACAAAATCCATCTTGACCTTGGTATCTTTATAGGTTTAGTGAGGGAATCATCTCAGCAAAAAAAAATTCTTCCCCCTTATACCACCCCTTTCTACATTTATTTTTAGTTTATAGGCTGTGAAAAATATATTTTTATTCAATTATTTTTATTCAATTTACCTCTGTAAATTAATTTAATTTAAATCTCTATAGTTAATCAGGTCTCTGCAGGTGAGCCTGTGCATCTTCATTTAATATGGCAAATTAACACAGTCATTTTAGACACATAGTTTATTAACAGTTATACTAAATACACAAATATGATCAGCTAAATAATCCGACTGATGCAAATAGCTCAGTTTTTAAATGGAAGTGGCCTGTTTTAATATTATATTTCCTATTATTTCAGTAAGAGTTTCCTGATCATTTTAAGCTGTATTCATTTTTCATAATCACTTCCTTTTCCATTTATTTATTCAAAATTATTAGGTTCAGTTTTAGTTAGCAGGACTTTTATTTATTGATTTAATTCATCCTATGTTCGCTACTTAGGTGGTGTTTTCTTTTCTTTTTTTTTCTTTTTTTGCTTTGTTGCTTTTGGTTGTGAGAGAAGAAATACCAAACGAAACTCTTTCCAACTTTGCTTGTTCTTCCAGGCTGCTGCCTTTAAAATAGTTCAAATCTGCTCATTTGCCACTAAGGGCATAATGCAAATTCCACCTGCCTGCAGTCCACTCCCATTTCTAAATGGGACATGAGAGGAGGAAGGCAAAAGAGGCCTAGTTTGGGGTTTAGCAAACCTGAATAAATGAGAGAGGACAGGAGAGCAGGGACCATAATGCATATATCACAGTATTGTACAGATTTAGCTTAGAGGCCTCTGTGATGACTCTTTGCATTATTTATTATCCACTTATTTGATAATATAAGCAGTTAATAATAATAATAACTTATTTTAGCTATTTTAGCTAACTATTTTGTGCAACTCTTTTACAAAAAGCAAGAGTTGTCTGCCTGTTACACTAAGCAGACAACTTTCTCTCTCTCTCTCTAGACCGTAATACCATAGGTCAAACACTGTTTTGCCAGCAGCATTTCCCTGTAATAGGACAACGACAACCTATTTATGTGGAAAAGATTAGTCAAGTCTCCAACCAGATTTCCTACGTTTCCTGAGGAAAAGCAGCATTTAAACAGGCCAGTGAACATACAGCCTTTGGCTATTATTTGGCAGCTCGTCCTGGCCTGTACTTTATCTACTCTGCTAACACCTGGTCATTGGGGTAAGTTAGACAGATTAAGATCACCTCTGCAGCATAATCCAGTTAACAGCTGAAAAAAGAGGGTAGCCTAAAAGTAGCAGGATATATTTTGCAGTGGGCTTCTTTTGAGATTATCAGAAATACAACGCAAACCCTTACCTGTAACAGTTGTTGTCAAATTTGTTGTAACTAGCAAATGCAATGAGCACACCAAATCCTGCACCCAGCGAGTAGAATATCTGTGTTGCAGCATCAATCCACACCTATGCCAAAAGTAACAAGAAAATGAATCAATTCCTGAAGAGAGGGTTCCCACCTAAAATGCCACACAGTCATAGGCTGACATAAATGCACTAACTTTCATTACTTCCCTGAATATCGTCTTTGAAAAAGCAAATCATTGTCTACCAGTACCTTTGTTTAATAAGCCAGAAACACCAGGCTCTATTTTATAAAACATTTCAGGTACATTATTTATGAATGTTGTGCAAATGTTTTGCAAAACATGAATATCAACACCTACACACATGCACGAGCTCAGACACTGGAAGATTGTGACTCAAGATTGTGTGTATAGAGCACATTCATTCATATACTGTACATTCATTCAGTCTGGGAGGCACTAATGAAATTTAGCATTTAACCCTAAGCATGACATACTCCACCCACTACATAACAGTAACTCAGAAATGGGGCTGTGTAAATCGACTTAGACACTGACGTGATTGTTTTTTTGCAGCAGATTAAGTAATGCACCTGAGAGTTTCCTGACCTAACTCCTAACAACAACTCAATAACAACTCAGCATCTGCAAAAAGCACTAAAGTGTAAATCTGCATAGCACTGAAACAGGGAATTTCATTTTCCTCTGTCTCTGACCTCTGGGTCGCTGAGTCGATTGAAGTCAATAGAGAGGTATTGTTTGATGCCCTTCATAGACCCATCTAAAGTTATGCCTCGGATCAGCAGCACAAAAAGGACCACATAGGGCATTGTAGCTGTAATGTACACCACCTGAGTAGAGAACAAACAGGTAAAGGAAAAGGAAATCAGATTTTCCTTTTTCTCAATAAAAACAATGAACTGTGGATGTGAACAATAATCGCACTTGGGTTGGATACAGTTGGTATGAAATGATTCAGGCTTAGAAAACTGTTTGGCTGTACCTTGCCGGAAGACTTGACACCTTTCCACAGGCTGAAGTACAGGATGAAGACTACCACAACCAGGCACAAAGTCAACTGCCAGCGAGGCCAGCCCAGGTCCTCGATACCACTACTTTCATGAAGATGCAGCACACCCCGTCTGCAATAGAAGATAGATAACACTATATCATGACACCAAGAGGGCTTTTCTTCCCCCTTTTAGTGCAGTGTATACTTCCATTCAACCTATTTTTAGTATTTCACAAACTATTTTTGAAGAATTACACAGCATTGTTGATAAATAACAAAACCATAAATCATACATCTATTAAAATTATACAAAACACACGTGCGGTATATCAATATAAACTGTCACGTAACACTGCTTTTAGCATAAGTTGTCACAGATAAGGAAACTCAAATTCATTTATGTATTTATTTACTCATTTATTTATTTATTTTACATTGAAGCTATATCTTACCAGACATGCTTTTCGATGAATAAGCCCACTCATTTTCTACAACAGTTTTGGTAGTCTTAAAAATAGTAAGTGAACAAGTACCCTAGGTAAAAACGGAAGACAGCGTGTGGGACAAATGTGTCCCAACATTTCCAACTAGTTGCTGAAGGTTTCCTCAGTTTGTCACTTAACAAAGTTGTCTTGTAAATTTAAGGGATGAAAGTTGTTTGAAATTTGATGAAAAAGCATTTCGTTTACAGGCTTTTCAAGTGAATTAACTGCTTTCCTTTGTCACCCAACTGCACACAAATGCTTTGAAACTGTCAATAAAGACCTATGTTATTGTTCCACTTTTATAAGGCTATTCCTCAAGCCAAATGCTACTGTAAGATCGGGGTTCAAAGATTCAAGTGCAGTGTTTTGACATAATGAAACAAAGAAAGACAAATGGTATCTCTTCCTTCCCTATCTACAGTAAATATTGTTTTCATCTGCTAGGCCATTCTTTGAATGTTTGCTCTAGAGTCATGGGAAGGAAGTTCACAGCTTCAACTGCTTAGAAAAACCTTTAAACATATTGTTTGGTGAAAGGTTCATCTTTCAGGTTACTTAATATGTCTTCCAAAAATATTAGTGTCTTCCAGCACATCGAAAAAATTCACTTTTGTTTCATAACACATTTAGAAACAATAAAAAGTTGGCAAATTTAAGTTATAGAGGAATTAAGTGAGATAACAATGTCTTTATGAGTGTATTTTCTTCTGAATCTTTACAGTGACTTTTCTTGATTTTGGTAAAATTAATTTGGGGCAAAGATTATAAGACTACACACTGGTCATACAGTAGATGGATAAACTCATGAGATCCATATCTTTCTTTTATTGCTAACCAAATAGACATCTTTACTTTAAAAGTTTCAAAGTGCCACATAATGCTGGACTGATTATGAATGTATTCTAAGGAGCTTGAAAAAAAAGTGACTGAATTTTTTAAAGTTCTTTAGGTAAAGAAGTCCAGTCACTTTCTGCAACATCTGGAATTTATTTAAAATAATATAATAAAATAAAAATAAATCTTTAGATCTACTCAAAAACACTGGGAAAGGACGCGGTTGTTGGAGTGCATGAAAAATGCTTTCCAAAGCATCAGTTTAAGATTCTGCATCCATGGGACCCCAAGAGATCAGTCTGTCCCAGTGAGCAGTTGTGATGGGCAACAACCCAAAAACAAGCCAGGTCATGATATTATAAATTGTTAGATGTTACTCCAGAGCTGATAAGTACTGGGAGTTGGTTTGATTTTAATTGGATATCAATATCGTGCAGTAAAACATTTAAAAGCACTTTTGTTCCTTTCACATTTGCCCTAAGACTTTCCTCAAGAAAGATAAAATTTAATTGGCATGCAATGTTATGGGCTGATAAGCAGTGCAACTGGATTTGGATCTGATATTCAGGTTGCTTACACAACAGCCCAACACAAGTATCCTCAAGGACATGCAAACTGAAGAATGTTCAGAGACAGACATTTGCTTATCTTTTTCAGATAATATATTCAAAGCTATATGGTCTTTGGGGAAGAAGATGCTCGTGTGAAGACATCAGTTTATTTGAGGAGAGAAGATGAGAGTCTCTGCTCTGGCCTGTAGGCCTTGTCTTAGTGTTGTGCTGTAATGCCCCAGAGCCTCCTTGCTCATCTGATAGCATTGATAAAGCACTGCCAGTACATGCGCACTATAACATAAATCCAGGTCCCTTTGGCCGAGTTACTCTAAACACATTTAGTCTAATCGTCACTCACTAAGCCAGTTGTTCTGCTATCCCAACACTCACTGTTACCATTACTCATCTCTGTATATTTGAAGCTAGCACACTACTTTACATTCAGCCTGGTTTTCAAGATGGTTAAAAGATTAGAAAAAGCACATGTACAACTAACCAAATATGAAGGACCAAAGTCCTGAGTGTCAAGTTACACCTCTATGTAATTTTAATCTGCTTTATTTAATAAATTACACATGATTCTATCCTTGCTATTTTGGAACAATCATTTCAACAAATTTTAAATCATGTGTGCGGCAGTTTCTTCAAGTGTCTGTGAAATTAGATATTTTTGTTCAAATGAGGGCTATTTATCAAGTCTAGTTATCCTTGACATGACATCAGATGTGATTGCTTCAGGCTAGATCTGTAGAGAATAGATATTGTGCATGCTAATGACAGGAGTTAGTGTTGCTTTCTAGTTGTAACTTTGGTTGATAAGCTCATCATTTATATTAATAATATACTCTGACAGGAGGAAAACATGGAACTTTTTTTTTTTTTTTTTACAGAATCTGTCTTTAATCAGGTCTAATGAATCATGTCTAATCATGTCTGATTACACTTGTCATCAGGGAGACTTAAAGATGGAGCCTTTGTACTACGTCTGGGAACAACAAATCTAAGGAAGAAAAAACAAAAGTGGATTAAGAAGAAAACTGGATTGTGTGAAGTACTGTAGACACACAACATACAATGTATGATTGGATGCTGGCTCTTATTTTGAATCAACTGAAAGAATCCACTAATTTTTCAGCTCTGTTTCATTTTATTGCTTTGGTTCACTTTTTGCGGTTAGTATTATATAGCTAGCAAAAAAGTACAGAATCACATCTAATGTGCCAGGTATTTGCCTCAGGAGTTGGCAGAACACAAAAACAGGGATAAAGAGAGTGACTCGTCATTGTGTTCCTCTTTCTGAAAAATTACGCTGTAATATTATTGAAAGATTAAAAATGAAATTACAACACAGACCAGATGGAAAAGAGTTTTATATTTCTAACAAGTTTTTTTTTTTTTTTTTTTTTAAAAAAAG
>VUQG01043930.1:4593-16142 GCA_015106755.1 Etia nguti | reverse complement strand
CTCAAGTTTCCATAAATCTGCACGCCTACATCCGACTGTACAGTCGTGGTAAGATTGTTCCACGTGGAACGAAACTTGTACGAACTTATATTAAGCATTGCTTTTTCTATAATCAGATATGTGAGAAAAACAAGCGCACAACACGTACACAACACAAACTTGTTAGAATATGTTGATTTATTTGATGTTTAAGTTTTCCGTGATAAGAATGGGGTAAAAAGATAACGCATGTATTTGCATTTCTACTTGGTGTTTGGATTTAACGTTGTCCAAGAGACATATGATCACTTTACCTTCATGCTTTAATAGTACGTAAATTTCACATACACCAAAACTTTTTTTTAATGTTTTAATTTGGACTTTATCTGTTTCTTCTCTGCACTAAACAGATTGAATTACAGTTTTCTAAGAAGCCATAAAAGCATTGTGTCCCATGTGTAATTCAATTCTAAAGCAGCTTTTGCCAGGGGCAATGATTTCTATTAGATATGGTTGATCAGTTCATCCCATTAAAGTCAATGAATGTCCTCTTTGCTCTCCAGTGCTTGTTTTAAAAAACCCTAACAGGGCTGGTTTGAGGCGTTTTGTTTGTGAAGATTGAATAACTGCAGCGATGGTAAGACAAAGGACCAGGTAACAAGGTAGGATAATGTGTTATTACTGCTGTTTTCTTCTGAATTACTTCTATTCTTTTTCACTTTATTTTGCAATGCCACTTACATTTGAATATGCCATCTCTAGCTAAGAACAAAATTGACCACAATCAGCTAAATTGCATATACTGCGTTTTGTTATGATGTACCTTCAACAAGTGGGTTTCTTTCAAATTTTAAGGCATCTTAAATAGCATACAATAGCACATTTATTTTTAGGGTAATAGTCCTCACAGTTTTTTTGCAGTGCAGGTGCACAGTGCAGGTCAAATACTGGGAATGGGCAAATCAGTCTATAACCCTAATCATGCTGTATCCATGGAGATTTTAAGTGCTCTTCTATCCTCCACTTTTTACTCAGTCTTCTTTTTCTCTTAAGGTTGGGGTTCTTCCTGATTGACCTTAGGTTTAAACTGTAATAAAAGAAGAGGCAGTCTCTCAGCTGCCACAGCATGACCCTCTAGAATTAACCTGAACATTTAGTTAGGGGCAAAGCAAAGACTTTCTTACTTAATCCCTTTTTTTCCCTTCTGACGCCCTTTAAAACCACACAAACATTTATTTCCATACAATGCCATACGCACCCATGCTACTTAATAGTTTAAGTCTTGGTAACGTCATAAATAGTTCCTTAATGACAAATATATTATTTATTGTCTTACCTTATAATTAAGTTCAAAACAGACACATATGACACAGCTTAAATGAGACTTTCAGACTATTCTGTAAATCCATAGGCCACAATTTTAACGTAAAGGATCTTTGCCCTTACACATAAAAACAAAAATGCATTTCTTACGTGGTCATTCCGCAGACTTAACTTACCAGGTCTTTACTACATGGCAATCAGTTCATGGTATTAGTACTGAGTGGGTTTGTTTTGTTCTGCTCCCCCTTTAAAGCTCTCTGGTTTAAATCTCTCCAGGCCTCACTAAGGGAGGAGTGTCATTAAGTTTTCCCCCCTAGGCTTTAGTAGTATCTGCAAAGATTTAAGTACTTCAGCAATGTTAAGTCTTTTTCCCTTCTTGCTGTATACATTTGGTGAGTGAAATAGCAGTGTGAGTCAGATGTCTGGTGACAGAGAGCCAGGTTCTGAGCAGCACACAGCACATCCTTAAAATATGTCTAAGACCATCCAAAGGTGCAGACTAGTAAAGAGAGCTTCAGCCAACATGTACACACAAAAGAAAATCTGTAAGAATGTCATTGTCTCTAAAAAGTCCTTCATCAGTCCTCATCAGTATATCAAAAAGACTTTTATCTTTCAGGCGGTCACATCCTTTCAACCCTTCAGTTGTGGGTAGTAATCATTGGCCTGAAAGGGGAAGCCTAATAGCATGCTGATTGACATGATTACGGTTTAAAAAAAGGCTACAGTTGATCAGGAAGTCTCACAGAAAATTTCAAATTATAGATTAGAATCAGACTGCACTAACATCTCCTCTAAGAGACATATTTCAATTTCCATCCTCCAACTTCTACTTTTCTATGATGTAACCATTGCATAGTATTAAATACATATTGTGAAACTGTCGTAAACACTGTAACGCATGATCAAGTTTTGTTGGCAATAGGAATCAAGTAGGAAAAAGAGGAGGAAAATTAGTGTCTAGGTATTATTTGGGGTTTGTTTGGAAAATAGAAACACTTTCACACCTTTGTTGGCCAGTCTCAATGGCAAATAAAAGACATATTTCTTTTTCTCAACCTCATGTTGACCCATCCTCGACTACTACGCAGGAAAAGTTGTTGCCCTTCATTCAAAGAACCATCTGGAAATCAGACAGAGATGTGAAACACCCTAAACACTAAGCAAGAAAACAAACTTTCACTGCAGATACTGGTGCAGATACTGGCGCTGGATAACTGATATAAGATTCCCCCAACCTTGCCCTCACCAAGACCGTCACTGTTTCTATAAACCACTACACAGGAAATGAGGCACAATCACTTTTCTGAGAGAATAATAGGAGAATGAAAATCAACAAGGTGTCATCTGGTGCGATAAGGAAATGTAACAATGAAGTTTGGAGGAACTCCCTGAAGAGCTGAAGGAGAAAGACTGCTAAGCTTAAGCTAGCAAAAGTCAAGGGTGGTCCAACATGTGAGCTGTGAAGATGTGTACTAATGAGTGCACCGATCGCAGTAAAAATGTATTAAATCAAAATACCAGTGTCTAGAGAGGAAACCATCCAACAGAATTAAATTAAACATTTACACTGAGCTACAGTTGAACCAAGCACCTGTATCACGTTCAGCTTTTCCAGCTGGCTTTAGTACAGCTGAACTGACAGCAGATTAAACAGTGGGTTCATCTTTACAGAGGGCCATAATGCTGCCAAACATTCATAGACTGTTTTTTTTTTTTTTATAAACTACGCAGCACATCTCAAAGTGAAAGCCCATTATGCCATGCCGAATCAGTGGAAAAGATCTCCACTTTACAATTGATACAACCAGGAAGAACAAAGCATTTGTAGTGAACCAGAGATCAAAGCCTTTATCATTTTTCCTACATTTTAACTTTTCAATGCCTAATTTCAAGCATGGGTGGGGTAAAAGAATTAATACCTTTTACGTACTTTCATCCAAACATTTCCAGCGTTTCAGCCTGCCAAGCTCTTCTTGCCAGAACTTTTGTGCGCTCCTCTGACCTGTAAGCTAACGTTAATACTGTGTTTTTGAAACCTTATGTCCATGTTCGTCACTCAAGAGGAAGGAGGGTCAGACGACTATGTATACACACACCCAGGTATCCTGTTTTTATAATCAGGAAAGTCGATTCTATAGGAACCTGAAGTTACTTTGATTTCTTCCTCTTATGTAAGATTCCTAAAACATCCTTGCAATAACAAAGCCAGGGACTTTTCATGTTTTTTAAATTAATATTACATAAAAGCAGATGAATTAGCCTATTCTGTTGTGTTTCTGGAGTTAGGTGAGCAAAATGTGGATTTGGATATGGTGTGCATTTGTAGATGTTAAAACATGATATTTGGGATGTTGCATGGACTAGTGTCTTTGCCTTGTATACTGAAAGTCAAACCTGTCAGCACTACATAAAAATGATCCTTAAACTTTTTGAAATACACTAAATGGATTTCAGATGGATTTCAGAGTGGAACTCCGCCAAGACTGATTCCTGGTTCTGATTTTGCCTGAGAAGGCAGCTCGGTTAAATTGAGGCCCAAAGTTGAGTCACATTAATTTAGGAGTGAGGCCTGTCGGGTTTGACCTTTCCTTCCAGCTTGGCACGGTGAGTCCCCCATCCGTATGAGGCCTGTGTCCAGCTCGCATCCACAAACAGAGGATGATCACTCACTCAGGTCCTGAGGAGACCAAATCAGATTACCAACACATCTCTCCCACAATCTACTGCGACAGGATTGCCCTGCAGGCATGGCTGAAATGGATACAGCAATATACAAGAACCATCCAGAGGAAAGTGTGAGGATGGAGGGAGAAGGGGCTAAAGAGAAGAGCAGAAGCTGGAGGTAGGGAGGGAGTCACACTGTTGTAAGCGCGGCAACAATGTGATTTAATTGATTCCATGCCACCTCATCAGTTTTGATTAAAATTAAATGAGCGTCTGTATGTTTGAAAAGGTTAAAACAAATTGAAGGTGGAAATCACAGCTGGTAATCACAGTTTGTGTAACAGCGGGCTTTTAATGAAGAGGCCGCTCTCCATCGCTCATTTATGCCTTGTCTGTGCATAGAAAGACTGTGCATCTTTTGTGTTTCTGTAGATGTGAGAACAAAGTAACCAAAATTGTATTACGACTAAAGTTGCATTTATTGGTTGTTCTCTGCTGAGATCAGGGGAGGAAGATCACGCAGTTGGGCTAACAACAGTTTCACCAATAAGTTGACCAATCAATATTTACTAAATGATAAGTGATTATAATCTTTTTTTTTTTTTTGTAAATTGAAAATTCCACAAATTCTTAAATGATAAAAGTGGACACATAAAAAAAAAAAAAGTAACACACAGTGCATATATAATAACACATTTTTTCGGGACATTCAATGATTTGATTTGATTTGCATAATTATTTCTCTGATTCAAATAATTTTAACATAGATATCCATAGCTTAAAAAATTCATCCATGTTGGCCAGTAATGAAGTAAATCTTACAAACATGCACAAAAACATTTACCCAATTTTATCAGTACATGCCTGCCTTTAATTCCTCCTCTAGCTTAAACCTCATTGTCTAGCGCCAACATCAAAGTAAGGTACAATCAAAACAGACACAAGGTATTTTAACTCACACAGGCAAGTGGATGAAGAAAAAAGGCACACACAACAGAACTGTAATGGGTAACTACTGGCACCTTGTGGTGATTTTGGAAAAGCAGCAGTTCAGCTGTAGCCTGTTTATTGCACTTATGCCTTAATAGAAACAAAGTCTATGAAAGTCATTACAAGTTTCCTCTGTGATGAATAAAAAAAAATGGCAAAGAGGATTGCGTTCTTGTTTTATTTAAAAAAAATTTTTTGCAGTGTTAACAAAAAGCAAAACATAATTGCAATACAGCCCACTAAATAAATAACAATGCCTCTAGTTAATCGGATCTGAAAGCATACCCCACTGGAATATGCTGTTGTGTAGAAGCACTGTTGCCTTTTTGCTCACAAATTGCCCTATTTTCAGTGGTTGATTTGCTTTAGTAAACTTAAAGCTGCACAGACGTGGTGCTGTCTCAGCAACAACAATCTTCAGTAAAAATGCAAATAGATACACATGCAAAGCAAACTTCTGGCTAATTATACAGCTGAGTTACAAGTTCTGTGTCCCTGAGCGCTGAGGGGGGGAAAAAGTGTAATGCACAGCATCTATGCTCACTGTAGACAAAATTTTAAAACAGAACATCTCTGGGTTGCTTACTGTACTCTAATTATACTGTAACAAAGAAGCACAAGGACTCTTTGCTTACATTTAAAATTTGTGTTGGTTTGGCAAGATTTCCCACTCAGTTAAAGAAAAATTACAAAGACAAAGGATAATGTGCACAAGGCTGTGTTCATTTCTGTCCGTAAACAAAAACAGCAAAAACCACAGTGATGACTGAAGAAAAGGTATAAACCTTATTTAAAACAATGACCAGTTTTCAGACATATTTTCCTCCTATGACATACCCCATCTGTGTTTATTTTCATGGGCAAGGCATGCACAAAAATACTCATTTTCTGACAGAAAACATCTTGGGGTAAGTTGCTTTTTAAATATCTATAAGGCACTAAAACTATAAAAATGCAAGCACTTCACCATATATGACCAGTGCTGTTGCAGTGACTTGAATATGGTAACAACACTGTAACAGCCTTGTATTTCTTTTTTCAGCGAAGCCAAATAAAAGGGACAGTTACGCTCTGTCTCAGTCATCTTTTTTGTCAGATGTGCTCTCTTCTGGTTTTTCCCCTGAACTGGGCTGACCAGCAAGTTCCAGATCACCCGGGGTTGCTTCTTGGATAGCTTGATATCTCTGAAGCTCCAGATAGGTGGTGAAGAGCTTGGCATACTCAGGATGGGTTGCAGCAAATTCTTGAAATTCATCTAAAGAATCAGAACAGAGCAAAACTACAGGGTGCTGTACACACAATAATAATGAATAATCTTCTGAACAATTTATTTATTTAACATTTTCTTGACAAAATATCACCAGGAATCAAATAAGAGGCCACAAGACATAACGGGAGCTTTGCATTAGGCTTTTCTCTTCAATTAGAATCTACTTACTGAAGGTAATGAAACCAGAGCCATCGGCATCAATCGCTTCAAAAAGTTTGGTCATGTTTAGAGATGACACACCCAAAGCAGAGCACAGCAGAGCAGTAAACTCTTCACGGGTGACCTTCTCATCTTCATCTGTGTCAAAAAGCTGCATGAAAGATAATTAAAAAGTGGAAATGAGTAACGACTTTCAAGAAAAAGGTTTCGAAATGATTCCAAATGATGAGAACTACACGAAGCAGGAGAAAGTTAGTTTTGATTAGTAAGTTCAAATTGCATCTGACCTTATGGGCAGAAAAATGTTCACAGCAGACACACATTGTTAGCCTGACATTATGCAAGCCTCTCTGAATTGTATGCTGCCTCTGTTCTTGCTACACTAAAGCTGCTGCTGTGCACAGACAGTAAGGGCTGGGCTGGTTGATTTTATCTTAACTTTGGTCATTTTTTGCATTTAGCTTATTTCTTTTGCAAAATGTATATGCTTTTTATATTTTGGGATATATATTCTATATATAAACATCATATATACAAACAGTTGCACTGTTTATACTTCACACAATTTGTCACAAGTTACAGTTTAAGCATCTCAGATATATCCTCCATAGCTACTAGTTTATCATGATAGACTGATAAAACTACTATCAAAAGGAACTGTATGATGCAATAGAAGCAGCATATTACATGTGGAAAATAACAGAAATGTATAAATACCCTTCTAGGTCATTTGTCTTGCAAAAACCATAGTAGTGCTACCTTGGGCAAGTCAATAAAGGAGGTGTTGTTATATTTCTCGCTTCACTCGAAGAGATTTGCATAATATTCAGCCCCTAGTATGAAAACATCAGTATGAGAAATTTATTTCTGTCTCACCTGGAAAGCCATTTTGAGAACATCCTCAGTGTTAGATGGCCTACACAGGATATTCACACCGATAACATATTCTCTGAAGTCTATGGTGCCATCTCCATTCTAGCCAGGGTCAAAGAGACAGAGGTCAATAAGAATGCATGAGCTGTTAGATGTAAAGATTATTATGATGGATAGCATTTAATCATTTATGGTGCAAACGCTTGTTGTCTGCTGTTATTTGGTATCTGGTAATAGTGACAATACTATCTGATTAAGTCTTTACTACTATAGTGATTTGAGAACAAGTTTAAGAACTGCATATGATACAAAGTAACATTCAGTATTTAGTAAACACATACTGACTTGTGTTGAAAGTGATGAACATAGATAAGAGAATAGAAAGTATGTGCCAACTTGCACAGCATTGTGACATAGAACTGTATTGTATTTTCATTTCATTTCACGTACCCTATTAGATACTTTATCTCCAATTAAAGCCATTTTAATTTTAACTGAGGACAAGTCTCTAGTGATGGAAAAATAGTAACCATGCATATTCTAAAAAACCCATAAAAAAATTAGATTTTTTGAACTTATAGAGCTAGATAATAAAATAAATCTTTATGTTTTAATCCCATGTTTTGACTTAAGCTTCTAAGTTGTTTAACTTTTGAAGCCATTCCATAACTGTCCCCCGAGCTTTACTTTCATGGTATATCTTTGATATGCAGATGCAATATAATTAGTAATATTGTTCTGTGTGCTGAATATTAAAAGCTTTATACAAATAAATATAAAAGGTGTTATATTTTTTAAGGGTTTAAAAGGGAAGTTTTTCTAAAGTGCCTAGATTTACATAAATACTACAGCTATCAGTAAAATGAACTTCAGTATTTTGCTGATCATTCACATTCAAATGTGTCCATCCCGGGCAAAATACTGGCTGTTTTAAAACCTTGTGAAGTGGTGCCACGCCACAGCAATATTTGAAAAGGATAATGTTCAGTTGATTTCAACATACAATGTGTAACAAATATTTAACATACAAGTCTCTCACCCTGTCAAACAGTCTAAACAGCTCCTCGAGGACTGGGCTGACAGGAAGCTTTAAGAAACTGGCAAACTCCTCAATAGTTATGCGCCCCCCCTTACAGGCGCTGGCCATGGCTGCGAAACCGTCAAGTTCCTTCCTTATATTGTCCCACTTCAGACTAGTTGAGCCAAGCATAATGATGACAGTTTATATCATAATCAACATTAACATCAATAAGAACACTTTGAAGCTCAACTGGTCAGTACTAACTCCAATCTTTGGTAATGCTCATGTTAAATGTTCTTACTTGAGTTTGCGACTAATTTTAGTGAACTCAACCAGGCCAGCCTCCATCGGAAGTGTGAGCTCACCAGCCGAGATCATTAGGCGGCAATCTTCATATGTGTGGTCTGTCACAGGAACGCCCAGAGCCCTAAAATAGCAGGTTTGCAGACATTTAGTCAACTCACTATAGCAGGCAAATGAGGCACACAAAGATTATAGCAAAGCAATAGCCAGATTCACTGTGCATGGATATAGACCTAAAGACAGTAAAAAATGCAAAATTAGTTTGACAAATTGTACTCACTCTCCAGTACTGACCACTTGTTTATTTTCTTATCAACTTAGTAGCCTCGCATGTGCATAACACTGTATTTATTACTTCTTTAAACATTTATACAGTACTTTTGCTTTCTATACCAAATTGCTCCACTTTGCATTTGAGCAACATGCAGTGCAATGTGGTTTTGTACAGAACCTCTTTACAAAAAGGCGACATAAATTGCTTTACATAATACATTATACACTTAAGACTAATGAACACTTACTGGGCCATAGTTTCTCGTACTCTGTTGGCAAACAGAGCAGGGCTTTTCTTCTCTTCCTCTGTAGGGATATGAGGTGGGAGGAACTGGGAAGCATGTAACCAGATGAGAAGTAGGCTTAGTTTAAAAGAGTTCTTTCAAGTACAGCATATATCCAAAACAACTAAAACTCTTTAAACCAGCGGCCCCCGACCCCCGGGCCACGTGAGTCGTTTGGTACCAGGCCGCAAGAGTCGAGGCTCAGGTGTGAAATTTATGGTTTTCAGGGTTTTTATCGTTAACTCGGTTTCCCTGGGTCTTTTCCCGTGTGTTATGAATTAATTTTCTTTTTTTTTGGTCGCACAGAAAAAATAAATAACTTACATTATTTCCATTTTATTTATTATCCGACTCTGAACGTGTTTTATTTTGAAAATGACTGAATTCTCTCCGTTACTTCCGTCTATGACTTACTCTTGACGCATGTTAAGATACATTAACACTAATATTAGACCCACAAGCTAGCAAAATTAGTTTTTGGAAGGTTTCTTTGCAAAGGGAAAAAGGCCCAGTGAGGAGACAGAAGAAGAGCCTATGACAACCACTAAGAAAAAGAAAGCTGCATTTAACAGACAATACCAAAAGACCTACCTGAGACTCGAGGAGATGAACGCGGAACACAGACGCCTTCTCTTACACACAGAAATAAGGTGGTTATTCCGAGGGAGATCGCTGGCCAGAGTTTTTGAATTACGAGATCCGCTGCATAGATTTTTCTCAGAAAAGAAGTCACCGCTGGCAGCACATTTCAGTGACAAGTAGTGGGTCGCAAAATTCGCTTACTTATGCGACGTACTCAGCCTACTAAATGAACTCAATCTGTCCCTTCAGGGGAAAATGACAACTGTCTTCAAGTTGGCAGATAAGGTAGCTGCATTTAAAGCCAAACTGGATTTGTGGAGACAACGCATAAACAGTGGCATATTTGACATGTTTCAAACATTGGCAGGATTTCTGGAAGAGATTCAGCCTGAACAGTCATTCTCCCAGCTAGTGAACGATCACCTGTCTTTGCTTTTACAAGAATTCGAGCCTTACTTCCCAATCACAAAAGACCCACGAACTGACAAGGAATGGATTCGCAACCCATTTGTCAATAAACCGGGTGAATCCAGCATGTCTTTGCAAGAAGAAGATCAACTGTTGGAAATCACAGATTACGGTGGCCTTAAAAGTATGTTCAAGACATCAACTTTGCTGGTATTCTGGATAAAAATCATGGCAGAATACCCTGAGATTGCCACAACAGCACTAAAAACCCTGTTGCCATTTCCGACATCATATCTGTGTGAAGCAGGGTTTTCTGCAGTTACAGCTATGAAAACAAAACTGAGGAGCAGACTGAGCATAAGCAACACTTCAGGTGTCATTGTCCCCCATTACGCCCAGGTGGGACCGTCTCGTTGCAGAGAAACAAGCACAGGACTCTCATTGATTGAGCGTTATGGTGAGTTATATATTTACGTGTTACCATAGCGACCAAAGAGCATTAAGGGGCCGAGAGGAGGATGTTACTCAGTGTTGTTGGCGCATATCAGGAGGACACTGCTAATAAAGTTTCTTTCAAAAGTCTTATTATTAGACAAAGGTTTCAATGCAATGTATAATACAAAGTACTTCAAAATTTTCACATTCTTGTTCCCACCCTGACCATTAAACAACAAATAACTGGCAGCCTGCTGCCCAACTAAACCAAACACACACAGTAAAAAAACAAAAAATGGGGGGGGGGTAATCCTTGGGCTACTCAGAAACAATAGTTGTGGCCCTTTCAAAGAAGTCTAGAAAGGGGGACCACAGTTTATAAAATTAGTTTTTTGACCCAAGAACTATATATCTAATTTTTTCTAAATCCATACAGGACATTATATCTTTTAGCAATTGTGCATGTGAGGGGGGGAGAAGAGTCTTTCCACTTAAGCAAAATAGCTCGCCTGGCCAGCAGTAATGAAAAGTTTAATGCACTGAGTCTGGAGTTGGACAGATTCAGATTCTGGACCACACCAAGAATAGCACAGAATGGCTCTGGTTCAATTTGATGCTGAAGGACTTCAGACATCGTATGGAAAACAGATTTCCAAAAGGTGGTCAACGAAGGACAGGACCAGTACATATGAAGCAATGTACCAGGAGCACCCCCACACCTTCTACAGGTTGGGTCCACCCCTGGGTACATGTGCGCCAGCCTAACACTGGACCAATGCCCCCGATTAACTATCTTAAATTGGATAAGTGTATGTCGAGCACACATTGATATATTGTGAACCTGACCAAGGATAGAGTCCCACAGTTCATCCATAATATGAAAGGTAAGGTCCTGTTCCCATTTGGATTTGATAGCAGCTACTGAAGAGCATTGTAAATTGTAAATTAAATTGTACAAGGCTGATATTATGCCCCTTGAGGT
>VUQG01043925.1:14673-78987 GCA_015106755.1 Etia nguti | reverse complement strand
ATCTGATGGTTGGTAAGACCTGGCTCACAGCTGACATTCAGCTTCATTTAAAATGTGTCGGACTGGGTTGAGGTTACGTTGTTCCTGCTTCGCAAATTGTTGCCTCAAAGTTAGAAGTGTCTGTATTTGTGCAACCACACTGCACACAGGAGAAAGACGAGAGGCACCGATACATTCCTTCAGAGCTCCTCCACAGTCATCTAATGGTGAGAGAGCTTCCTAATAACTCATATATTTTATACTGAAGAATCACAGTATATAAAAAAAAAATCTTGGCTTCAAAAGAGGCAGTGTGTTTGGTCTGAAAAACAGTCATGGTGTAACTGGCGTGGAGGGTGGGGCACTTTTCCATCAGAGTGCTTCCTTTCACTATTTTCATTTGGCGATAACAGAACTGAGGGTGTATTTATCAGCAAAGACATTTCTGTATGGGACCCGGTCGGTCAGGGTGTTCTCTCCTATTAAATTTAGCAAGCATGTTTCCATGGACTGTTTCTTCTTTGTTTCGCTGTCTTCTATTAGATTTAGATAGATCGCACTAGGTCACTATAGGTTAAACCACCTGGTTAACTAGAAAATCTTGAATAACGTGTTGTCGTATGCTGCGTTTTCTTTCCTTCCTGTGAAGCAGAAGTGCATTCTTGGCACAGTTATTTCAATACCTGCACACACCACACTGTAGCTGTGGTTTCTGTATGAACATGACATTCTTGTGCATGAATCTATAGTTGTTGTTTTGGGGGAGTTTGCCAGTTATTAAATCATTCAAAATCTTGAGTGCTTAGACGTTCGTCATTTGAAATCCTGAAGATGTCAGTTAGTAGGCTTAAAATATTGCACGAGCCTGAGGAAGTCAGCATGTGTCAGATTTAAAAAAAATATTTATTACAGTGAGAAACTCTTTCTGTAGCTTACATTAGGCATATTGTAAAATAGCAGCTATATGCTGTTTCCTAATAATATTTGTCAGTAAACTGATGTGCAGTAGGTGATGCAAGGAGATACAGCTTTACGTGTGGACAAAAAAAGTGGTTCACGTCCCCGTCTTGTCATCTGGTAATCTTATCAGCAAGTGATTAACAAGCTGCTTCTGCAAAAATCACAAACCATCCCTCATTTCTTTATATTTTTTTCTAGGAAAATGAGAAATGCAGGTGTGGCGATGCATTAAAACATGCAAACATACGTGGAAATACAGCATGAAAGTAAAAACAGAGTTTGTACTTTACTATAAGTCAGTATTTGGTACGACCTCCTTTATTCTCTTTGGCAAACTTTCTGGTCATTTCTTTGTGTAGTCTTCAAGAATATTTCTAGGAGGACAATTAAAGCTCTTCTTCGGATGCCTTTTGTTCTGTGCTCAGTAAATGTTGACGTCTGGCTGAAACGGAGCCGGAAACCAAACCATGACTGAGCCTCCACCGTGTTTTGACCTCGTCCCTGCATATTAACAACCCTTTGAAGCATCAGACCCGTGGCCGCTGATTTTCAGTTCAGTTCTTGTGTAATGTGGCACAT
Source organism: Etia nguti (assembly GCA_015106755.1). Lineage (NCBI taxonomy): Eukaryota > Metazoa > Chordata > Actinopteri > Cichliformes > Cichlidae > Etia > Etia nguti. The sequence goes on along the minus strand of VUQG01043925.1, from coordinate 77,469 downwards.
GCGAGCATTTTCAGCTTGTTCCCCTTCCTGAAGAACGGCTTCTCGACAGCCATCCTTCCTCTGAAACCATTTCAGATCAAGTTTTAAGTGAACAGCAGATGGATCGAATGAAGGGCCAGAAACATCTCTCAGGTCCTGTTCCAGGGTTTTGCTGACTTTCAGATATTTTTCGTAGATCTATTTTTTTTTTTTAGGCTTGCTAGTTCTTCTTTCATTCTCCACTTTGCAGTTTCCTCAGATTTTTTTCAAGGATGCGCTGCACATCATGCCGAGACATGCCAAATTTTCACCTAATAGGTCTTTGGGAATCAGCTTATTGGTGCAAAAATACGATTTTACACCTGTGTTATTTTTTTCATAGGTTCGACAAAAGAAAGGGGAATAAATCATGTGTTTTTCCACCAAGTTGCTAGTTACAAATTTTCTAAAGAAACCATTTAAAGGTCATTTGTTGTGTTTGGTCCATTTCTTGAGTTAGATGGCGTTGTTATGCTTGAATGAGTCACAGGTCAGTGATAAGTGGCTTAAGACACACAAAAAACATTCCTCTGAAAAATTTTAAAGACCACAAAGAAATAACAAGAAAGCAAAATATAAAGAAATGAGGCATGACTCAAGACTTTTGTATAGTACTGTTTTTAGACGCTACAGCAAATCTAACACTGCACCTCTAATGGCTCACTAAAGGGGAAAAAACCAAAAACACTTTTCTAGGAAAAGGGGTTGATAACTATTTTTGCACTCTTACTTCTCACTGCTTCCACATGTGTGTGAAGGAAGGTTGTTTTGAGTTCATAGTATTCATAAATGTCTCATATTGAAGTTGTGTAACCATTTTTAGAACAATCCTTAGAAGCTGCCTGTGTTTCGTGTCCCTATTGGTGTGGGAATGAAGATTAGTTGAGTTTGCCCAAGCTGTAACTTTAGACTGCAGGTTCATTTGCGTTCTGGTTTTCATTACACTTAATTCTGCGTGAGGTCTCGTTAATTTCTTCTATAGAGACAAATTCTATCTACTTTATTAGTACTCACATTTTCTGTCCAGGAGTTTTTCCTGTGCTTCAAACATAGGGGAAATACCACCTGCCTGGTTACATGCTGTGCTTTACAAGAACAGGATGGATTTGTTGTGGGAAAGCTAATGCTTTTCAGGAAGTTTGAGGGAAATAAAATGCCAGTGGGGTGCCTTGATTGTCCACTGTAGTCCGCTGAAAGAGTCATAGCTAAAAGTAATAATAAACTAAGACTTATTTTGGTGACTAAATAAGAAGTAACAGATGTTGCCACTGACGCTGACGTTTGGTCCTCTTCTTTGCTTCATTCTGTTATACACTGAATATCTTTTAGATGGAAACAGTGAATTGAAGTGAACAGCCCGATAAACTATTGCTGTCGGTTTAATAAACTGGAATATTTCATACATTTAAAACATTATCTTAACAAGAGTCTGAGAATTCAGGGTTTCGTCTCATTTTCATTTTCGATGGTTCACCTATAAAGCAGATATTTTGTATGCATCTGTGTGGATTGCAGTATGCTTTTAGGTTTCTAAAGTTCTGTTTTTCCACCGACACTTCCCAACCACTTCAGTGGGTATATTCTTACTGGGTCGGACGTCGTTTCACCTTCAAAGCTGCCTTAAAACATGGCACAGTTTCGACCAGTTGCTGCAAACATTTCTCACAGATTTTTGTCCGTGTTGACATGACGGCATCACACAGTTGCTGCAGATTTGTTGCCTGCATGTTCACAATGTGACTCTTTGGTTCTACACATACCCAAAGGTGCTGGACTGAGATTAATGAGTGGTTATTAGAGTTGCTACTGCCTTTCAATCAGCTTTCTTCCCCATTCTGGTGCTCAGTTTGACCTTCAGCAAGTTGTCGACTATGTCTACATGCACTGAGTTGCTGCCATGTGATTGGCTCATCAGATATATGCATTTATAAGCTGTTGAACAGGTATACCCAATGAAGTGGGAGGTAGTGTTGAAGTGTGTCTCCAAGTAGTAAGCCTTTGGCACCGTGGCTATGTTGAAATCCATCCAAGCAGTTATTTATCTAAATGAAGGTCTAAGGAGCTTGGAAAGAAAGCGACTGGACTTCTTTAAGTTTCTTTAAGCTTTAAGCTTCTTTAAGTAACTTAAAGAAATCCAGTCGCTTTCTTTCCAAGCTCCTTAGACTACCATGACCTGAATGAGTGAGAACCTACACAGACAAATGTAAATGATCAGATCTGTTAAGGAAAAACAGACTTTGCCCCAGAATAAGGTTTTATAAAGCTGTTGAGGGATTCTTACCATCAACTGCATGCATGTACATGCATTGTTAATGCAATTTTAATGTTGACTACAGTATAAATAATGTCACTTTAATGTCTGTATTTAATGCACAGTCTGATTGGTTTCAGTAGCAGTATTCAGTTTAATTCAGTTTTATTTCTACAGCACCAAATCACAACAACATTCGCCTCAAGGTGCTTCATATTGTAAGGTAGACCCTACAATAATACATACAGAGAAAAACCCAACAATCATATGACCCCCTATGAGCAAGCACTTTGGTGACAGTGGGAAGGAAAAACTCCCTTTTAACAGGAAGAAACCTCAGACAGAACCAGGCTCAGGGAGAGGCGGGGCCATCTGCTGCGACCGGTTGGGGTGAGAGAAGTACTGATATATAAATGAATTACTAATCGCCGGGTGTTTTTGGATCGCTTTAGTCCAGCAGCCCAATGAAACAAGACGGGACTCAAACACCACGTAAGCTAAAAATCAGAGTTTACTAGGGACCTGGACTTTATGCCAGAACATTAATAGACAGACGAAACAAGTTAGTATGATGCCGTGGCTGTAACACATTAGATAATGTTGCAGAGGAATACAGCAAAAAGCGGTGTGGTAATGGGGTGCAGGTGTGCAGCTTGGTGTGGAGGTGCGATAATGAGGAAAAGTGGGAACACACTGTTGGACAGGGAGGAGATGACAGACAAATAGATACCTGAAACATGTTTAGTCTCAATCCAATTTAGACTAAACATGAGTGCTGCGTCCTTTGTGTTGAAAGGGTGTTTTTTGCCGACACAGGGCTGGAAGATTAACCGTGAAATCTGAAGTGCAGAAACTGCATCTGTGTTTTGGTTCCCACATTTCGAAAGGCTTGAACGGCGGTCGTGTTTTGCACTAACGTTCCCATGTCGCAAATACACTGCAGCTCCACAAAGTCCATGTGAACGCAGTGTTTGTTCTGTAATTGCGCTGTTTATTCCAGGCACAGCTATCTGCTGCCTTCACAGACATTTTTACTGGTACGGAGCCTTTTAAGTCTGTACCAGGGAGCTCTGATCTCTGGGTATTTACTCTGTGTGGGAAGGGGCCGCTTCTCCACCAAGCGAGACCAAAGGTTTAATGCAAGCTGGGCTCCTTTTGCTAGTGACCCTTCCCCGTTAGTAAGCTGACGCCGGCTGTTTGGAGCTGAGCGTGTTTGGACAATAAATCATTGCCGGCCTCTTGCACAGACTGACACAGACAGGAAGTATACAGTTTCAAGGTAACCATGGGAACATCCTTATGGCCTCGTGAAGGAGGGGTTACTTGGGGTGGAGGGGTCTTGTCAGCAATAGGCCAAAAAGTCTGCAAGTTCCTCTTTTCCAATTGGGTTAGTCACTCAATAAATTGTGTGATTTAAAATAAGCAGCTCGCAAATCCTCCATGTTTTTTTTTGTACTTTTATTAGAGTCCCTTGGAAGAAGCTGAATTTTGTCTTTATCTAGTTAAACTCTGGTGTTGATTTTACGCTGTCTTTATTTCTCCCCCTCTAGCTGCTTTTCTATCCAGTCTAGGCCAGTATGAGATCGCCATCCCAGTACGTGTAGGACCCAGTGGCGAGATGCTGGACTCAAAAATGACTGAACACCACCAAAGAAGAAGGCGGAGCACTGAAGACAGGCTACCTGACTCTGTATTATGCTTTTTGACGTAACTTTTTAAAAATTAAAAATACATATATTTATTAATTTCTTTCACATCTTTCTGTCTATTAGCTCTTCTACCAGCTGTCGACATCCCGGAACAACTTCCTGCTCAACCTGACGCTACAGGGAAGCCTGCTGTCACGGCAGTTCCGGGTGGAGTACTGGAAGAGGGGTCGTTTAGCCTGGAGTCACCCTTACTCTCCTCATTGCCACTATGTGGGACACCTCCAAGACCAACCGCATTCCAGCAAAGTGGCCCTGAGCAACTGTAACGGCCTGGTAAGACTCGACCCTCCCGATCTAATCCACAGCTAATACACTGAGTGACGGCAGCAGCAGCAGCAGCAGCAGCAGCAGCAGCGCTGGTTCAGCAAAGAAGGGATCAGGAATGCTTGATCCTGACATCAAAGCGTGACATTTTAACAAACCTCGAGTCCTCGAGCAGCCCCAAACCTTATCTGAAAGGAAGAATTTATGCTGAAAAGAGACACTTTTCAGTTTAAAAGATGACATCATTAATTGTGTCCAGTCCAGCGCTGCTACTGTAGACTTAAAGCTTTTTAATGCGCTTACCAGCCACTTTGTTAGGTGTACCTTTCAACTGGCCTGGTTGGTGCAAATATCTAATCAGCCAATTACACGTAAGCATACGATTTGCTGAAACTGTGGTGGAAATATGATTGAAGTGACTTTGAACATGGCTGTTGGTGACAGACGGGCTGGTCTGAGTATTTCAGAAACTGCTGATCTGCTGGGATTTTCCCGCACAGCCATCCGTTTACAGGGAATGGTCAGAAAATTTCCAGCGATCTGCATTTTTCTGTGAGAAAATGCCTCGTTGAGGTCAGTTGTCGATGCTTCCAGTTAACCAGAAGGCAGCAGCAACTCAAATAACCGCTTGTTCCATACAAGGTATGAAGAAGAGCGTCTCTGATTATGCATGTTGAACTTTAAAGCAGGTGGGCTTTGGCTGCAGAAGACCACACAGGTTGCCATCCCTGTCAGCTAAGACAGGAAACTGCAGCTGCAGTTCACACGGGCTCACCAAAATGATGATGATGATGATAGCAGATTGGAAAAACGTTGTCTGGTCTGATGAGTCCTGATTACTGCCACCACATTCAAACGTCAGTGTCAGACATAAACAATACGAATCAGTCCGACTTTATCACATGCTGTGAATCTGAGTGTCGATAACAACCTTGTTCGTATCTTTATGGACTTCCACGGTGTTCCCATCTTCTGATGGCTGCTTCCAGTAAGATGAGGGGCAACGTCACAAAGCTCAGATCATCTCAAACTGGTTTCCTGAACATAAAGAAGAGTTCACTGTACTCAAACGGCCTTCACAGTCACCAGTCTCAATCCAATACAGCACCTTTGGGATGTGATGGAACAGGACTGATCCGCAGCAGCTGTGTGATGCTATCACATCTGTATGGATTAAAATTTCCAGCACCTTGTTAAATCTGTGGAACAAAGATTTAAAATGTGTCTGAAGCCCAAAAAAAGGAGGTGATGGTGGGGCGGTGTCCAACCCAGTAGTGGTAAGGGTGTAATTAATGAAGTGTCTGGTTAGTTTATTATAATTGTATAAGAAATCCCTGACTATCAGTATTTCCATTCCGAGGATTTATATTGTGTCATGGTGTAAAGGTGCTTGGGATGGATGGTTGCGATGGAAAGGCAGTAATAAACTTTATTTAGACTTTTCTTAACAAAGTTGCTAAGAGGTTTACAGAAAGAAATAAAAAATATACTAAAGATCCCAGAAATTGATAAAAACACATAAAACTAGAGAGGGGTAAAAATCAAACACTCACTGTCACGGCGTGGTGTGAGGAGGATGCGGACCCAAACGCAGACAGTGGAGGCAGAGTGAGGTGAACAGAAAACGAGCCGGGACAAACACTACAAACAAAAGCAAAGGTAGACCGAGAAAAACAACAGAAGGGAGACACAGCTGAACCTAATCAGACATACAGAATACACTCACACGGGACACAGACCTACCAAAATAAGACAGGTAACATGAGACATTCATAAAGACGCAGACTGGACACTGAGATGTGGAAACATGACTGATCCGGGAACAAAGAGAGTAACTAGACATGGAACACAGGGAAGACGTAGTGACAGAAAACTAAAGACTCAGGCTTGAGCATACAACACACGGACCGAAACTCAGACTCAAGACACTCGAGCTTAACACGGTGACTGAGGAGACACAGGGAACATAGAGACAAGGGTGACTAGACATGAAACGTGGGACAAAAGCACAGGTAAACATGGGAACAGAGACTAAACACAGCCTAACATAAACACTGAGGGAGGAAGAACTAAGACCACTAAGAACTTAAGAAACAAAGAAGTCAAAGAATATTAAATCAGAATCTGAAACACACAGTACTGTGACATTCACAAAGGCTTTTTACTTTTAATAAAAGTGTTTCAAGAAGAAAGTCATAAGATTATTAAAAAAAAAAAAAGTGCCATTCTGATCTCGGTGGTCAGACTTGTTTCACAGCGTGGGAGCTCTAAGCTCGCTCGACTTTGTTTGCTAGCCAAGACCTGGGAAGTAACCGGCAGTGCCCCATGCACTGATCTAAGTAATTGCCCTGGTGCACAAGGTGATAACACCTCCTCCACCATTCTCAGGTTTACAGCAAATCAAGACAGCGGTAGTTACTTAAATGAGGGTTAACATAATCTTATATCCAATAAATTTAATAATTGCAATCTGTTAAATGTCTACCTGTAACCTGCAGTGCGTTGTGCTCTGTAATGCTCGCTTTGAGCTCTAGAAAGTGTAAATGACATCTGACGTAACCCTTAAAAGACACTGGTTCCATTTCATTTCCCTTTCTCTTGAAGTCACCTCAGCCCGTCACGACGGACGACTCGCATCCACTCGTTGGCGGGTCAAAGCTCGTTCCCCTCTGCGCCCCGTTTCGTTGGATGAATTCATTCTGCTGTATTCACAGCGCTGTGTATCTGTGTATCCTCTCACTACAAACAGCAGACCCCAAAATAACAGTTGTATACGCAGCTGAGGATTAGATGTGTTCGCAAAGCGTTAATAAGCTGCACACGTAATCACTGTTAGTCAAACCAGCGTGAGCGCATTCACCGGCAAGCGGGCTGTGTGTCCAGAGGACCGTCACTAACTTTATTATGGGATTAAAAGCACTTTGAAAGCTGCCGCTGCCATTCGAGGGAGGAGACTCTCGCTCCGACCAAAGCCAACACATCTGAGCGGAATCAAAGGAAGTGTTAGTGTATCGCTCTCTCTGTCTAGCTCTCTCATTTTCCTCGCTTTCATTCACTCTTTCATGGTCTCATGTGTGCTTGTCTATGTATGCGTGCGCCGTGACGGGCCCAAAGTCCGGTCTGAACACAGACGAGAATATGACGATTGAGCTCTTTCCTGTGAAGTTTGAAGGCTCGTTAGCGTTGTTCACGCTCACCCCAATAGTCTAAAGTTTGCCAAGAAAACATCCCGCACATCATTAACACCACCAGCAGGCTGACGGATTGAACCGTAGAAGCAGGGTGGATGCGTGCTTTCGTGCTGTTGACACCCCAACATCTGATGTTTTTCCAATCTGCCGTCGTCCGATCTCGACTTGCCGGTGTGAACCGCATCCTCAGATTCCTGGCAGGAGTAGCACCTGGTGTGGTCTTCTGGTGTTCCAGCGATGTTCCTCTGCACATCTCGGTTGTAACGAGCGATTGTTGGAGTTACTGTTCTCTTCCTGTCAGCTCAAAGCAGTCTGACCGTCCTCCTTTGACCTCTGCGTAAACAAAGTGTTTTTCATCCAGAAAACAGCTTTCCACCAAACACTTTCCCTATTTCAGACCATTCTCGGTAAACCTTAGAGATGGTTGTGTGTGAAAATACCAGTAGATCAGCAGTTTCTTAAATACTCCATGTTCAAAGTCACTTAAATCACCTTCAGCAGGTCGTCCTGATCATGCCCCAGTTGCTGCCGTGTGACTGGCTGATTAGGCGTACCTAACAAAGTGTCCGGTGAGCGTATATTTTAGGCATAGGTAAATGAAAATTAGGTTCGGCCTTTCGCTTAATTGGCTCATCTGTTTTCACTTTTTGAAATGAATTTCTCAGGAAAAGACTCGCACTGTAAAATCATCTCTCTGCCGTGATGGAAATCCTTATTTTATTCTATTCTTCAAATCTGTTTCTCTGCAGCAGGGGGTGATTGTTGCTGGGGGAGAGGAGTACCTGATTGAACCCCTTCTCTCACCAGATAACCAAACCGGGACAGAGAGCGAGGAGAGAGCAGAGGGGCGCCCCCATGTGGTTTATAAGCGGTCATCGCTCCGCCATCAGTACAAGGGCCAATCCTGCGGAGTCATTGGTGAGACGACAGATATTCTGGTCTTTTTTAGTAGCGGCGTTAAGGTCCAGACCGGAGGAGTAAACATCCGCAGGCCAGTCTGTGCACCAGCCAGCAGCAGAAGGCTGCGGCTGTGTCTGCGTTCCCGGTTGTGATTAGGCGTGACTGAGTCTGTGTTACGGGGCATTTGCTGAAAAAGCACAAGTATGTTTAGAAAGCCGCCGTTTGACAAATATAAGAAAAGAAAGCTACTTTGTAAAGCTGCCCTACGATTATGCAAAGTGTGTCGAGCGTTTTGTCTAATTGCCGTTATTGTATAATTATTATAAATCTGTGGTCAAATGATGGGAAAAGCGAGAGAATCTGTTTCGAAAACAAAGCTGGATCAACTGCTGCTGTGCTTTTTTCCTTGAGCTCTTTTCAACAGTATGCTCTCAAAATGTAAGATTATGTGATCTGCCTCAGATGAGAAGCCGATGAAGGGCGCGTCATGGTGGCAGCGGACCCTGAAGACGCCTCCTCATCATGTCGGCCGTGGCCAGCTGCCTCTGAAGCGCTCGGTCAGCCGGGAGCGCTACGTGGAGACGCTGGTAGTAGCCGATAAGATGATGGTGGGTTATCACGGCCGCAGGGACATCGAGCAATACATCCTGGCTGTCATGAATATTGTAAGTTTCACAAGACAAAAGCTTTCCTCTTCCTTTATTAAAAAAAAACAAAACAAAACCCAGCTTTTCCCAGCTTTCAGCGACAGGCCGTCAGACGGCTGTGATTTGGTCGCCTGGCGTCTTTCGAAGCAAACAAAGAAATGTTATTCAGCTGATTAAAGGCGAGCTGGAAAGAACAGGGTCGTCTTCACTGACAGAAATAAGTCTCCAAGGCCGAGTCAGGCTTACGGGGGATGTATTATTAATGTTTATAGAAAGAAAGAAAGAAAAACAAATGCGGAGCTGTTGCCTGATTTCTCCTCGGGGAGGCCACATGTTTTAGTCGGTGAAGCTTTCGTACGTGCGGTTAATCATTGGAAAACTGTACGCACGCGGGAATGCATCGCTCTTGGTTCTTTAATACAGATTTTGCTCTAAAAATAGTCCAGTTTCTTTTGGTTGTACATTAAAGTCACTTAGCCGAATTCTTTTTGCCCTGGCTGCACAAATTATTCCCGACTTTCCAGGGTGATGATTTGGAAGGTCAGTGCTTAAGCTGTTGTACATGGAGAACACATTAGTGTTGCGTTTAATGTGAACGCCTAGGTAGAAAATGAAGACACAAAGTACCTAAGTATATGGCTCTGGCCTGTTTAGATACAAAAATCTCCTCTCCGCTGCAGTATGCTCCGACTTTGTTTTCAAATCTTAGCACACCAACATATGGATAAAACTGAGGTTAAAATAAAAGCACCTGTTTATGTAATCAGAGCGGTGGGATCTGTATTTGTATTTATCAAAGTCCCCGTTTTCTCTAATCCCCAGTGTTTTTTTGTTTCTTTTTTTCGTTTAGGCTCTATTTATTCTCCAGCAGGGAGAAATGACGGGAAAACATTTCTGTCAGCTACAGAACATGTGCTAATGATTGCCAGGAAAAAGCCCGCCGCAGTGTGCTCGGTTGTCCTATCAGCCGTTTTTAAGACTGGTCTTTTCTTGTTTCCCTGGAGGTCAGGTTGCCAAACTGTTCCAGGATTCTAGCCTGGGGAATGCAGTGAACATTGTGGTGACGCGGCTCATCCTGCTCATGGAAGACCAGGTAAGGTGCATGAATTACTGCTAATGCTAAGACCAGTACCTGGTACTGCTAGCCGACTGTTGTGGTTTCAGTGCTTTGGTCCTACTCTTTTCTACAGTGTGTCTTTAGTTCTGCCCCTCCCTGAGCCTGGCTATGATTGAGGTTTCTTCCTGCTAAAAGGGAGTTTTTCTTTCCCACTGTCCCCAAGTGCTTGCTGATATGGGTTGTCTAAAAGCTGGGTTTTTCTCTCTAATATTGTATGGTCTTTACATACAGATAAAACGTCTTGAGGTGATTTTGGCACTATATAAGTAAAACTGGATTGAACTGAATCAGTTACTGTGAAAGAATATACATAACTAATGGCTTTTATAATCCACTGGCAGCGTGTGATTTTTGGGTGGGACGCCTCTTGAAAGGATCACCGCCAAATTTTGGTGCACACAAAGGTTTAGTGGAATCTAGTCAGATGAACTTGAATTAATTGGTACCATGTGCATTTTACTTAATTTATTCCAATTATTAGTCATTAACTTTTGATTTTATATATTTCAGTTACATTTTACAAATTTTTGCTTTGTGTGTACATCCGTAAAAAAAAAAATAGAATTTTAACAACAATTATCAGCCTTTTCATTTAGGAGCACAATCAGGGGTAGAGTCACATGTTTAACAAGAAAAGGTGAACACAGAAGACGAGAAAGCCTCTTTTTCATGTTGTAGAGCACTCATGCTAGCATTCAGCTCAAAGCGCTACCGATAATATGGCTGCAGACTCCTTTTCACACATATATATTATATATATATATATATATATATATATAATATATGACGCAAGTCAGTGACTGCAGGTCAGAAAAGATGCAGCTGTTGGAGACAGAGTCCACACCTGACCGCAAGGCAGGAGTTTAGCTCATAAAAAAGTGCATGACCTTACCAGCAGAGCTCAGGAGATGACTGTGCCATCTGACTCTGTAGTAAACGACCTTATTAGCCTGCCATTAACAGCATGCGGTGAGACGGTGTGGCCGGCTCCGTTTTAATGTTAACCTTGTAGCACTCTGACAGATGAATCATGCTGAATTAAAGGGGAATTACAGCGTGGCTTTGAGGTTTCCTCTATGGCCGTCTTATTAGGGAACATTTATGATTCATGCTTTTCATACTGCCTCAAAATTAGAGCCCGTAATTTAGTGCCAGGATATGTTCGTTATCTGACATAGTAATGAAGTAAATGTTAGGGTCATTAGTGGTAGGCGAGTATTAGTGTTGTTATTCTTACTCCATGGACCGTTGAGGTCGGGACGGGATTGAGAGTGTTCTGTGCAAGTGCCTGTGCTGCCGTTTTCCAGGTCTGAATAGGCAAACTGCCCCTGGAAAGGAAAATGAGGACAGCAGTAGGGCCAGAAATGAGGGACTGTGGGATAAGACAATTACTAGTTATGTCACCGCATGCATTCCTGGGTTACGAGTTCTCGCCAGCTGTGGCCAGCAGAGCAGTCCCTCCGCGCTTCTACATATTTTTTTTCAGGATTGAGGGACTGACATGCAATGCTGCGGTGGAAAAATGCCTAAATCGCTGCAATACAGGAAGATGGGGTTATTATAGCATTGTTGGGATATCGTGTAATTGTTGTTGATATTGGAATAACTCCACATTAAGTATCTTTCGTTCATTCCTGAAGCTGATTGTTTTGTGTTTAAACAAAGGAAGTGCTTCTGTCGTCTCTCTCCACCAGCCCACACTGGAGATCAACCATCATGCGGGGAAGTCTTTAGACAGCTTCTGCAAGTGGCAGAAAACCATCCAGCACCGCAGCAGCTACGGGAACGCCATACCTGACAACGGCATTGCTCATCACGACACCGCTGTGCTCATCACCAGGTCGGAAACCTCGAAAAGAAAAACCTGTCCTGCAGGAAAGTCCGCTTGTGACCCTCGTACGAACAAATAACCACAATTAAGACTCAAAAGAATCAATCCTCTGTTGAAAACTAAATATAGTAAGGTGGTCCCAGCCCCGCTACTCATAGTCTGTCAGTAAGACCTGAACAGGAGAGCTGGGCTGTGTGTTGTCCAGTTCGGGGTGACAGAGGCGCTGCACAGCTCAGCATCTGATCAGACAGTGACACCGAGACAATCCACGAACCTCCTCCAAGTTCACTGGATCTCATGGATGGATTTAATGCGTTATCAATCTGCGGTCAAGTCCTGACAGGCTGAATTTCACGCGGCTCCCTCGATTAACTCATCTTAAAAGACAGCATGTAGTCCGAGTATTGCCTGACACTGAAGATTGTTTTTAACTTCTGTTCACTCCACTTTTCCTGAACCAGTATTGGCATCGCCATTTTGGCATTGCTCTGCTTAAGGGATGGGGGGAAAATTAATACAACACAGCTCAATTGCTACGGCAACATTTATGGCAGGCTTTAGTATTTGTATGCTTGACAATCTCATTTTGCAGCCCCAAAAAAGTGAGATAAAACAAATACTGACATAGTTTAACTTTGGGAAAAAAAGGTGATGAATCATAGTTTATGTTATTGGAATACTCACATTTAGCAAAATGTTAAAAATCATCGTAGTACGCAGTAAAATGCAGACACCAGTGGTGGATGCATGTTAAGTAGAAACTAAAAAAACACTGGTGCTATTGACTCAGGAATGTGCAACAGCGAACAGCATGGCCACGGTTTGGTCAGAGTCATCTGAACGCACTTGTGTTCGGGCAGAGCTGCCACAAATACTTTCCCATTCTGTGCAAAAGAATGTGCTATGAACTCGAGCTGCGGGAGGTTAGCGTTCGGATGGCGAGGGGAAGTTGGGGGGTGAAAACAGATAAATGTCACAACTTTTTTGAGATGCGGTCTTGGTGGCGGCTTGGTGAGAACAGCTTGGTTTTACAGCAGCATTTATCAAGCGGGGATGGAAGCTGTCCAGACGCGATGACACCGCAGTGACCGTCCGCGGTTTCCGGCTATTGTTCTTTTGAAAATTTATCCGTCTGCTGTCGCTACTGTGTGTGTGTGCGTGTGAATACGCTGCGTGTCCAAGTGTGTTCACATGTATCTTAAGCAGCGGCTGATGCCGTTTCTGTTCCTGCACGTTGTTGTGTACGAGTGTCAAACCTCCTTGTTTTTTGTCCTCACATCTTGCAGGTATGACATCTGCATCCAAAAAAACAAGCCCTGTGAAACTCTAGGTAACCTTCCATCACACGTGACCACAAACTTCCATATTTCTGATCCCGTTAATACCCCAGCTGACTCTTTCTCCTAGCCCTGACCGTCACAGCTTCATGCTTCCCCCCAACCGTAACCCTAAACGTAACCCTACACCTTTTTCCATCCTTAACTCTAAAATCAGTTACTCATCCGAGAATAATTTCAAGGGTCCCACCCAGTGTGTTCTTACTTTCCAAAGATGCCTTCTCTTTGTAGACAGTTGCAGAGTTGACATTAAAAAAAAAAAAACGTGCACGCATGTTTAACATTCTTACATACACAAGAAAGTGTGATGCAAATGATGTGCAACTGTGTAGTTTTACAAGGTGCATTGTGCATGTTTATTGATAATGCACGCCTTACTAAAAGCAGAGTTGGCAAAATAGTGAGCTGCTGCTACTGGGAACATCATCTTTTCTCTCTCAGTTGGGATTCTCATTCAGTTCGTGTGCTTGCTACAGAAAAAAGGGTTTTTTTTATATTCATGTAGTGTATTTCTGCAGGTCTGGCTCCAGTAGGAGGGATGTGTGAGCCAGAGAGGAGCTGCAGCATCAATGAGGACATCGGCCTGGGAACGGCCTTCACTATCGCCCATGAGATTGGACACACGTGAGTAACAAACACACGCACAGTCTTATTTTTTAATTTCCTGGAAACATTTGCAGATGTTGCAAAAAAGAAAAAAGAAAAGACTTCTGTTTGATATCATCTCATCGGTGTGCAACACCGTTTATGTCACATACTTGTATTTCGAATATAATTACTCTGGCTTGATAAAAATCTGTCGAATGATAGGAAAATCCCGTGAGTTTGTGAATTCCAGGACAAATTCATCTTCGCCACAGAGGCAGAAGCGTTGGAGAGCTCGAGGTGTCAGACAGCAGAAGAATTACAAATATTCCCTCAGTTTCGATGCTGTTGGCCACAGACGGCAGCATCATTTCCAGAATATACGGCCTTTGCAAATATTAAATCGGCTGCCAACTCAATGAGTAGATCCATTGCAGCTGTCCGTGAAACCAGACTTAAACATGGGTTTGAAGCTGTCTGGGATTTAAACGAATTGATTTATAGCGATGCTGAAATGTCTTTCAACCACCATCCCACGAAAATGCTGTATAAAAGTGTCAGCCTTGTTTCAAAGTATGCGTTGGGGGTTGTGTTATAAACCTCCGGAAACAGGGTCAAAATCCACAAGTGTTTCTTGCAGAAATCGAGCACCGAGGCCACGGATAAGTGCTTCACATGTGATGACAAACATCTGTTCTTTAAGTAAAAAAAGACACACAATCTGTGATCCGTGAACTAGACCTGATTGTCCGTCCTGAAACATGAAATGTCCCTTCGGGGTGGTTCTTATCCTCTGCTGGGGACCGAGTCTCTAACATTACGAGTCAAATCCATCAGTAAGAACGCTGAACGTTGTTCCTTTGCATCCCAGTGAAATTAGCTCACAAGCGGGAGTAAAATTCTGTTCTTTCAGTTGTTTTCTCAACATCTGTTACTGTTGTATCCTACGTGCTCAGCAATTCACCGTCCCATTCATTTGTGTATGAAAATGGCATTGAAAAGTATTCGTGCAGATGGTGGATCCATCAGGGTTCTGCTTTCCTAATGGTTAACACAGGTCTTTGTTTTTTAAAGCACTCAAACCCTGAGGGTACCTTGTCAACATGAGTAATTAATGTATATATATGCACACATGAGGGTGCACACATGAAGGGACAAAACACAAATGACTCTGCTCGGAGGTGGAACGTTTTGAGAACAGTTGTATTTCAGGCTCAAACACAGCTACTGGGAGTGACATCGCTGCCTGCCCTGTGATCGGAAGGTCAGGGGTTCGATTCCCCTGAACGGCTACCCTGAGGTACCCCTGAGCAAGGTACCGTCCCTACACGCTGCTCCCCGGGCACCCAATGGCAGCCCACTGCTTCACTGAGTGAATGGGTTAAATGTAGAGAGGAATTTCCCCACGGGGATCATTAAAGTATACATTATTATTAAATTGGGGCAGGGATAGCTCAGTAGGTAAAGTGCTCCCCGGGCGCCCAATGGCGGCTCACTGAGTGAATGGGTTAAATGCAGAGAGGAATTTCCCCACGGGGATCAATAAAGTATACATTATTATTATTAATTAGGTTTTAGTAAAATCTTAGAGATTCAAACATTGCATTGTAAAATTTTGTGCATAATTTGCAAAGATCTTCAGCATGCAAGCATACTGACTTTGCCGATTAATCTACTAATTATTTTCAAGAATAATTCAAAAATTCTTTTGAATGAAACCTCAGGAATGAAAATATGCCCACCATTAGGAGTATAAGAAAGTAAATGCACCCTTTATGTATCAGGACATCCTGAGAAAAATCATCTTGTACTTAGCAGGTCTTAAAAGTAGGTAAATATGATCTAAGATGAACAATAAGTCATTACATATTACACCATGTCATTCATTTAACAAAAAGCCAACACTAACCTTAACTAGAGTGTAAGTAGCATAAAGGTGCACTTGATGAACTGATCGTCAGCAAGTGTGAGCACCTCCAAAAAAGCAGAGGTTTTGTCAGTTTTCTGGTCTACAGACATCAGCAATGAGGATTCATAAGGTCATTTCCAAGAAAGTGGGAAAACGTTCATGACAGTTGCCGGTCAAAAACCCTAAGAGCTGGATTACAGACTCTACAGGCCTCAGTCAGCATGCTAAATGTTAAAGTTCAGTACAGTCCAGTAGAATTAGAAAAAGCCTGTTTGGAAGGGTTGCCAGCAGAAAACCTCTTCTCTTCAAAAAGAAGACGGCAGCACGGCTTAGGTTTGCAAAGTCACATCTGAACAGGCTGCAAGACTTTAAGAACAAAGTCCTTTGAACAGACCAAACTGGAGATGTTTGACCGTAATGCTCAGCACCACATTTGGAGAAAACCAAACACAACATGTCAGCACAAAACCTCATGGAGGGCTACCAGAGGACTCGGGCACCTTGCGTAATGAGTAAACCATTAACTCGTCTTCTGAAGTCTAACGTGAGGCCATCTGTCCTACAGCTAAAGTTTAGCCGTAATTGGGTCATGAATCAGGACAATGATACCAATCACAGCAGCAAACCTACAACAGAATGCCTGAAAAAGAAAGTAATCGAGGTGCTGCGATGGCCCAGTCAGAGTGAGATTGGGGAGACTCTAAGAGAACGGTGCATAAACAAAGTCTCTGGCGTCAAACGCTGTAATGATGCAAGAGACTCAATAAAGTCACACAGAAAACAATAACTTCAAGTTATCGCTGCTAAAGGCGGTTCTGCAAGCTACTGAATCGAGAGGTGTGCTTAGTTTTTCTCGCACTGCTTCTGCATTTTAGCTTTTAGTTTTTTGTCTTACATAATAAACATGTTATGTAAAATGTTAAAATGTGTTAATACGTCTGGGGTTGCATTTAAATAATTTTCGAGCCTTCTAAAGCTCTGATGATATTTCTTTAATTACATCTTGATGTGTAAAACCTTTGACTTGAAAAAAGGTGTGTTTTCTTTTTCCAGGCGAAAGCATTTAATACTAGAGTAAAAAATCCTCACAAATTTCCTTAAAAGTTGATTATTAACGTAACCTAATTAGAATGGACTAAATGGCAGCTCTGAACTTGACCCCGTGTGACACAAAATTGGCCGTTTTGTTGTTATTCAAACATAATAACACGCGAGTTAAGAAGTTAAGCCCCTTTAAAGCCGTACAGATGTGCCTTTATGAGGTGTAAATCAGTCCCAGACTTGATGTCCAATGAAAAAAAAAAAAAACCCAACACCACCAGGGTACCACGTTCTCCTTGAGACCACTGTCCTAAGATGATACTAATGAAACATCTGGAGGGATTTTTTTTTTTTTGATAGATGGAAGGTGGACGTTTCTGACAGCTGTGGACTGTAATCTTTCATATGTCTGTTCTTTAGATCCCTCTCGGTTATCAACAGTGATCTTTTTTCCACTGTCCCCGTCGCTGCTGCAGGGATTATTACCCATCCACATGGCCTCAAAGTGTTGTCACTGTATCATCATGGGCTTTAGGTTTGGGATGAACCATGACGGCATGGGGAATGCCTGCGGGCCCCGCAGCCAGGAGACTGCCAAGCTGATGGCTGACCACATCACCATGAAGACAAATCCATTCATCTGGTCCGCCTGCAGCCGGGATTACATCACCAGCTTCCTGGAGTGAGTCAGATTATCTGCAGCAGCATAAATAATTTGTTAATGAGAGGGTTGAGGAAGGAACAGTCTCACGAAGACTGGTGTAAAATTTCTGATGGTCAGAGAAACATCCGAGTCGCAGACGGAGCAGGTTGTTCAGTGTTTTCACAAATTTCACACTGTTTTTTTTTTTTTTCTGTGTCTTCGTTTCCACCTTTAGCTCAGGTATGGGCTCCTGCCTGAACAACGTCCCACCAAAGCAGGAGTTTGTGTACCCCACCACAGCGCCAGGTCAGGCCTACGATGCAGACGAACAGTGCCGCTTTCAGTACGGCGTCAGGTCACGACAGTGTAAATACGCGGTGGGTATATTTTCATTTATCTTTCGCTCAACTTTTACAGAATTTGTCCGTTTTGTGGTGTAAACAGGCTTCCATATAATTGCACTTTCATGCTGCGTTAGAAAAAAATTATAGTATTTAACTTGTCTTAAGTATCCATGCTGTTATAGACAATTATGAATGCAGCAAAGGACCCTCAGTGCCAGTTTGAGACTGTGTGTGGCATCGAGAGGCAGAAAGGAGCAGTTTGTTGCAATGCATTCAGTCACCAATAACACACACACAGCACACTTTTTGTTTTTAGTGCCCTTTTAAGTTTTAGCCCTTAAGATTTTTAGGTGTATCCTGTGCCTCGAACTCTTTGGTTGACACAGTTATATGTGCAGAGTTTAAAGCTGGAGAGGATCCAAAATGTGGTACGCAGGAAGCATAGGATACAAACAAAGGAAGCTTTAAAAGCTGAATAATAATCCAAGAAACACAAAAGTCCCAGTGGGATGAAAAGTCCACAAACATAGAAAACCAATAAAATCCACAAAGAAACTTAAATCTAAATGGAAATAAACAGGGTGGCACCTGAGGGAAACACCGGCCTGTACGAAGGAAAACAACAGGTGAAAACAATCAGGTGAATCAGGGGAAGACGGACAGGGCGCAGAACTGAGACAGGAAATAAAAGACAAAAAAACCCCTTCACAGTAAAACAGGACAAAACCCAAAGACATGGGTATGAACACTAGCACTTAACAGGGGGACACAGAAGGGCCAGGGCATAAACAAATACATGGGAAACCATTATTAATACAGTTAACTATAATAAACCAAGACACAAACTAAAAACCACTGCATTGTATAAATAAACAGAGTCAAACCAGGACTTTGCAATATAAAAACCGAGAACCAGATTCAACCAGTGCAGGAAAGCACAATGGGAACTCTCGAAATCCAACAAACACAAAAACCAGAACCTTAAACAGCAGAATAATAAGACTGAGAGACGAGTATCCAGAATCCAAGAACAAAAACCCAAGACCATCTGTAGAGCAAAACATCTCCACATCCCACATGTGGTGCCCACATAACACTCACACACATTAAAAAAATATAAAGTTTTCTCCCTCTGCCAGCCTTTATAATCAGCTAATCCTTGTGGACTGGTGTTGTTTAAAAAAACGAGCCTCACTTTCTTTCACAGTGCGTCCATTCGCATGCGCCCCGGGCTGACTTTCAGGTATTATTATCTCTCACTGCTCACTCCTGATTTGTGTTCCTCTGGTTCCCTCCTTAAAAATTGTGATGTGAAACATCTTGCGGTACCTTCACTTAATAGCACCCACTTTATTGCATGGTCAAGTTTTACAGGGCCGGGTTCAGAGTGAGCGGACATCTGGAACAGCAAACTGCTTTATAGACTCATTATATTTGATACTACGCGGTCAGAGCACGTGCACACAGTTAAACATAACCCCCCACCGCCAGGTGTTAGAGGCATTGCTATAGAGGGAGAAGAGAGGAAGGCGAACAAGGCACGCATCTGCTCTCGCATCTGGGTTTTGATCGTACGCAAAGAGACCGTCAGGTTGTCTCGCTTTGTGCTTTGTTTCTCTTTTATCGCCCCGTCTCGCCGTCTCATATGTTTTTTTTCTTTTTACTCCCTTTCATTCACACACACAGGAAGTCTGCAGTGAACTTTGGTGCATGAGTAAGAGCAACCGTTGTATCACAACCAGCATTCCCGCTGCAGAGGGAACCATCTGTCAGACCAACACCATAGAGAAAGGGGTAAACGCTCCAAATAATGCTCTTTTTTAAAATTAGGGCGTAAAGCAGTCAAGCAAAACAAAGTCCAAATATGGCTGCGAGTGAGAACCGAGTGTTTCACGACAATAAAAAAGCAGCACGTCATCAGGCTTGGCTGTTAATTTGTTTTGATGACAAGGAAAATATCTGTACGATTACAAATTAAAGAAAGGGAAAAATATAATCTCAGTAAACATGCGCTGCTAAGTTTGTGAGTCACATTGTGTTTCTTTTGTTTTCTCTTTGAGATTAGAATGTATATGCCGAGGCCTGATGTTGCTGTACATTTATGATAATTGCTATACTTACACGTATCTGCAACTGTACAGTGGTGCTACAAGAGAGTGTGCGTGGCGTACGGGACTCGCCCACAGGGTGTGGATGGAGGCTGGGGTCTGTGGTCTCCCTGGGAGGAGTGCAGCAGGACATGTGGAGGTGGCGTCTCCTCTTCTGTCAGACACTGCGACAGCCCCAGGTATGGACCTTAGCTTCACCTGATCTTAGCCAATGTATCCTGCTCATTTTCAGATCCACGTTTTTATTATTGAACTTTACTAAAGCAGCTCAGTGTGATTCAGAAGGTGAACCATATTTATCTTACTCTGGGTCTTGGTGTGGCGTCTCAGTTCATCCTCTGAAACAAGCCTTGTAGCTTCTCATTGGCTGCCCCTCATAAAAGCAGGTGGGTGGAGCTTCTGTGCTTGCAGTCAAATGACCATATTAGGTAGTAAGTATTCATATATTATAAGAGCTGTTGTTTCAGCCCAGTGGATCTCCAGATTATAGTCCAAAACACACAGATCAGGATAGACACAGCCAGCCCACCCATGTGTGCAAATAGGAGAAATTCGTGAAACTGGAAGCCTGGTAATCGATGTTTGAATGGCAATAGGATCTTTTCATTATATATTTTTTGTTTTCCAAACTGGTATTTTTGCCAGTATTGGTTATATTAAATCCAAAAGCCATAGGGCAGAAGTAAATGAGCCATTAAATGCTGCTTCTTCAAACTCAAACACGCTGAAAACATCAGTCCTATCATTTAAATCCAAGATGTTCTTGCAGGCAGCAGCAGAGTCGGGATGATCACAAAATGACCTTTTGAATCGAAGCCGCCAGATGCCTGGTCTTGAACTGATTAAACTGAAAATGGATTGACCCAAATCTGAGGGCAACACTATTCTCCTGTATCGTTTTAAGCACCATTTGTCATCTTTGTTTTGGCTTCATTCTCTTTGAATTTGTTTACGGTTTAACACCAACAGCCATTTGAAAATGGCAGACTGCAGCTCTGTTGGTGATTTGTGAAAAAACAATAATGCAATTTTTAAAAAGAAAGTGTGACAGTGAATTTAAACACAAAGACAAAGGTCGGTAATGCTAACAGTCAGTGCTGTGTGCTACGTGATGAAGGTCGGATCTCTTTGTGTCTCACTGCAGGCCAACTATTGGTGGGAAATATTGCCTGGGAGAGAGAAAACGTTTCAGGTCCTGCAATATAGATGTGAGTATTGCTGCTCTTCATCATCATAATCACCATTATTTCCCTCATCAACTGGTCAAACCACTGTAATCGAAATGAGGAATATGGTTTGAATGAATGTGTTTTATGTGGTCGCTGCATAGATCTCTGCTTGCATGTATAAAAATGCATGCACACGTGTATGTTACAGGACTGCCCTGCAGGCTCTCGGGATTTCCGAGAGATTCAGTGTTCCAACTTCGATAGCATCCCCTTTCGGGGAAAATTTTACACCTGGAAGCCTTACAGAGGAGGTGAGTGAGTAGTCCTCGTCTCTCTTGGGTGTGTGTGCATGCACGAGTTTAATGTGAGCTTGCAGACGTTTCCCAGACCATCAGGTGTGACCAGACCAAGTCATTCAGTGGTGGTTTGCAGATAAAATAATGAACATATCCAATAATCGGAAGGTTAGTGGATATCTCTGGGCAAGATACTGACCTCAAGTTGTTCTCTGATGGATCCATCAGAGTATGAATGTGTGTGAATGTTAGACAGAAAGGACTTATGTAGAAAAAGCATAGAAAAAAAGTGCTTGTATTAATGGGAGTGAATACGGCATGTTGTATAAAGCAATTAGAGTGCTCAGGTAGCGGTAGTATATAAGAACCAATCCATTTTCCATTTACCGAGTCTCTCTAGCTTGCTCGTATTAGGTGAAAGATTGTCAACTAATCATGTGTCAGAAATTATGCTGACCACACTCATGGAGTTCCTAGGCAGGAGGAAGAAAGGAAGACTACAGAGAACATTGATGGATGTAGTGAAGGAGGACATGCAGAAAGCAGAAAAGGACGCTAGGAGTAGGGTGAGATGATCTCCAGTGGCATTTCCCTAAAGCAGGGATGGGGAACTCCGGGCCTCGAGTGCCGGTGTCCTGCAGGTTTTAGATCTCACCCTGGGTCAACACACCTGAATCAAATGATTAGTTCATTACCAGGCCTCTGGAGAACTTCAAGACATGTCGAGGAGGTCATTTAGCCATTTAAATCAGTTGTGTTGGATCAAGGACACATCTAAAACCTGACAGCGTTAGCATGCACTGCTCTGCGTTTATCTATTAATCTCTGGCTCTCTTCCACAGCTTGTCTCTTGTCCTGTTTCCTTCCCTCGCCCCCAACCAGTCCCTCCCCGAGCCTGGTTCTGCTAAAGGTTTCTTCCTGTTAAAACAGAGTTCTTCCTTCCCACTGTCGCTGAGTGTTTGCTCAGAGGGGGACATCTGACTGTTGGGGTTTTCTGTGTTATTGTAGGGTGTCTACCTTATAGAGCACGTTGAGGCTAAAGCTATTGTGATTTGGTGCTATAGAAATAAAATAAAAATAAATTCAACATAGATAACAGTAAAATCCAAGGTTAAGGTCGCATCATAATTCAGTTACTTCTTTACTCCGCTACTCGCAACCTGGTTCAGTCTCACAATGCTCTCTTGTGTTGAACTGCAAGAACACAGTGATTACTGGATAAGCCGAATCATATGGGTAACATGCTATATCTGCTGAGTGATTATAAGCTAGTTAAAGTCTTGTTTACCTTTAAAAATGTGGCTTAAAGGATAGTTTTCCATGAACCTGTGATGTCATTCCTGCTCTACTTGTTTCATTGCTTAAACAGTTGGACCATGGTTTGTGTCTTGAGTGTGTACAATTTTGACATTAGGATAGAATAAAAGGGTAGTACAGGTGAGATGAAGATGAGAAGGACGCGAGCCAAGAGAGGATAAGAGGAGACGAGCCAAAGTCGGGGTAAAGACAGTCGCGTGCGTGTGTGCGTGGAGAGAGAGCAAAACGTGAATTGAAGCTTCTGGTGCTGCAGACTCGCCCTTGTCTGGCCTGCAGATGCTGGCTGCAGAGAGCCATGCATCCCACAATGCCTTGCAGGAATTCCTCGCTCCTGATGAGCACTAGACGCTGAACCTGGATGTGAAAGAAAAATAGTTTCAGCGACATAACTGCTTTTAATCTGCCCCTCCAGTAACATAATGGGTTACAGAAATGGTCAGCCATCCGATTCCAACTCCAGGCAACAAGTGCTCCTTTCATCAAGTCAGCTGATTTTACAATGGAAATCCCTTGCAGCTGTTAAAATAGGAACGTTGCCATAGTCTCTGCCCCGTGCTGAGGCCAGATCACTTCTCTGTCCTCAAATGCTCATTTTAGCCTTTTCCTTATAACGTCACGCTCGGTGGAGACTGCTTCACTTTCTCTTATTCTTTCTCTGTCATTGCCCCCCCCCGGACGACTCGACTCCCTTACTCTTGCTTTATTCAGCGTGCCATAATGCAAACCGTCTCCAAGTTCTGTTTCCGACACGGAGAACAGAGGCAGCCTTTCTCTCTCAGCGCAGACAGCCAAGGACAGTTCGTTAAAAAGCTTCTCTCCATATAAGCATTTTGTCAAGCTGCTCTCGGTTACTGTTCTCGGTCCAGCAGCCTTCACATTCGACCTTCACACTCCATACACCAAAACCCTGCGAGTTATAACACACACACTTTGCTGCTGCAGTGATTGCAGTGATTGCCCTGCCAAAGCGAGGCACCATGGGAATTGTAGTTTTCCGCGGTCGGACCGCTTTATTGTCTGCGAGCCCTGCCAGCACAGACTCTCCAACTCTTTTTCTTTCTCTCTCTCCGGCCCAGCGCTGTACCTGCTTTAGCGCTGCCAGCACAAACAAACACACGCCAAGCTGATGTCGACAGTCACTCAAATAGTGGAGCAGCTGGCAAAGTGCACAGATTAATGAATGATACAGTATATGCCACTTGGCAGGAGAAGACCTTTAGCAATGCTGTGTGTGCGTGTGTGTGCACACATATTTAGATTTAAGTATGTTGGTATGTTTGCATTTTCTTGACCTCACACCAGTGGAGCTAATAAATATTACACATGCATATACACATTTGGGAAACACTAAAGAAGATATTCAGCTTAACTTTGATTGAGTATACGGGGTTTATCGCTCTGTTTGTTGCCTCCAAAATTCATTTTACCGTGTCAATACTTTAAGGAATGTCCCATATAAAGCATTAGTTCAGCTAGAGCGCTGATTGGCTTTTCCATTTAATTGCTGTTTATGCTAATGTCGATTCCCAACAGAAATCTCGCTCAGATTCGTTAAGAGGTCCCTCAGCAGGGAGCAGAGTCTGTAAATCCAACATGAACTATAAGTGTCTTTACTGCGTGTATGTTTATATGCATTCATTGAGGTAGTTTCGTGTCCGTATGCGCATATCCACAAAAGCAGAGATGTAATTACATACAGCTGCTTGTACTTTGGTTGTACTTGTACTATTCCACTGCAGACTCTTTTGAGTCTGCCTGTTCTGTCTGCAACCCTGTCAGGATATGATGCTTTTAGACTCATTTCCATATTGTCCCACATTCACACTGGTTAGAGTTGTGTCAGAGTGGCTATATCAGAGGAGCATTTGTACTATCAGTAGGTAAGATGGGAGAAGAAGCCCACAGGAGGCCTATTTAGCACCTGTTATTCTGCAGTCAGAATCACCAGTTTGGGGGATTTATTTGAAAATGTCCTCTAATATCATCTCAGTAATAAACTGGTGCTATCTGTTTGGATATCCAGGTGGGGTGAAGCCCTGCTCTCTCAACTG
Organism: Etia nguti; assembly: GCA_015106755.1. NCBI lineage: Eukaryota > Metazoa > Chordata > Actinopteri > Cichliformes > Cichlidae > Etia > Etia nguti. Next base: position 52,741 of record VUQG01043925.1, on the reverse strand, counting down.
CCTCGCAGAAGGATACAACTTCTACACCGAGCGCTCTCCCGCTGTGGTGGATGGCACACCCTGCCGAGACGACTCTCTGGACGTGTGTGTAAATGGAGAGTGTAAGGTGAGTTGCACGTGTTTGCGTTCAGCCAAAATATAGGCCATTAGAAGTGAGGAGACGTCTAAAAATGACTCAACATAAAATTGTTTTCATCTAAGATAATATTGTTTATAGTCACTTTCAAGGGTCTGGACAGCCGCCATTAAGTAGTATACACACTAAAAGCTGCAAGTCATCACAGTCAGCTGCTCAGCAGCTTTCCTGTTACTAATGCTCTCTTAATCTAAACCACTAAAAAAACATTATTAGGACTATTACCCTTTTTATTTCTCTGGCATTTTGTGCATGTAAAGCTTTATAAAGTTATAAAATCCATCTCAAGTGAAAATATTTTTCCCACAGAAAACGCTGCTCAGCTCCTTAAATCCCTTGTTAGGGGTTTAGACGTGTCACCATATAACATTTCTGCACGAAGCTCTTCTAGTGGCTTGTTTGGCATGCAAAAAAACAATGTTCTTACAATAATCCTCCTAACGCCCGGTCACACAAGCCTAGAGACGAGTTGGCAACTGCCTGGCAACCACCGGTTGTTAAGGAGAAATTTAAGTATATGTCGCTCTTTGGTTTTTGCTTTGATGGCTAGCTCGCCTTTAGTTTGCATAGACGACAGCGACTTGTCTGCAAAAACCCGCCAACGATTCAGTAAGTAGGTGAGTGCAAAGCAAGCCGTAAACAGACTCCGTTTAGCTCCAAAGTAAAATCTGCACCTTCTGGAACATGTTTGCTTCATGGTAAACAGACAAACAGTCTTTGTTTCTGGTTTGTGTTCCACTTTTTCAAGTTTCACCAATGCTCTGTGGTTTGTTAGCGAGTTTTTTCTGACAAGTTGGCATCTTCAAGCTATGGTCAACTACGGCAATCAAACTATGCTCAGCAATGAATAGTAACAATGTGGTTTAACATTAATGTTTGCCAGCCTAATGGAGCCCCTAAATAAAATGCTTAACCTATCAGTGAGCATAAAGCTCATTAATGAAAACAAAGCAACAAACTGCTGTGGATTTTGGCCCATCTGTTGAAGAATGTAGACAAAAGAAACCCTGGTGGTAACACAGTGCAGCTTACATGGATCCCACTGAATCCCAGTGTGTTTATTTTGGATGCACTTCCACTGTGGTGAGGGCAGAGAGAAGAAAAATCTAATCATGATATCCAGCTTGTTGTTTAATAGTTGTAGCTCAGTTTTGTGCCAAAAGATTTTATTTTTCAGCTTCCCCTGCGCTGCCGCTTACCCCCCTGTAAGCTCCTTTAATAAAAGTGCTTCAGACTGGTTTCACTGGAGCCGAGGAAGTTCCATCCAAAAAGACGACTTTGTTTATCAACACCCCCCCCCCACCATCCCTCTTTCTCTCTGTAGTGTGCTCTGTTCTGCTCTGTAGGAACTCAGTGACCCTCCAGCTCAGCTGTTAGTCTGTCTGCGCTGCAGGCTGGCTTTCATTCACTCCGCTCTTATTATCTCTCGCTTTTTCTTTTTTCCCTCTACACCTCTCGACTCCTTTCTCTCTCTGTCCCAACTTTCCACCCCATCCTTTCCTTTTTTCATGCAGTTTCTTTGTCTGCAGTCCACCTCTTATATGTTTATTGCACACATAAAAAATGTTGCTAAACTGCACAGACATCTCTTTCTGATATCTGTGACTTCAAGCTGCTTTTGGATACAAAGTTCAAGTCTAACAATCAGAGAGGGGAGAAACAGAAAGAAAGATGGACAAGTGTGGGAGGTGGGAAAGGGCAGGGGAACAGATGTTGAGGACAACGTGCTGTTGCAAACGAAAAATACATCTGCCGGGGTCTATTTTTTGTCCCCTTTGGTGCAAATATAGAGTGTAGAAAACATTAGCAACACCTGTAATTTCTTCAAAATGATAGCCCAGGTAAATGCAGGTGCGACCTGTGCGCCCACTGGCTAATCTGCCTCAGAAACAAAGAGGATTCTGTGGATCGGATAATTTTTGAAGATTTCAATTTGGCACAGTTGTGACTAGACATTCCTAAGATAAAATCTACATGAAGTTTCAATTATTTCAGATTGTCTTGCAGCGGGTTTGGTCATTTTCATGACTGAGTTTCTTAGACAACATGTCAAACACAAATCTCGGGCCAGATTTAAGTTAGCGTAACGCTTCGATTGCAAAAATGCGCCGATAGGAGTGGAAACTTCTGCGGGTGATCTGCTAACAATGCGCTAACCTATAAACAAAGATGCAGCAGGTTTATTTCGGTAATGACCAACACAATCTACCGAAATTAGCGGCTCAAAAACAAACAGCCCCAGTGAGAGTAAGAGTAATCAACGAACCCAAATAATTCGGTGGAGGCACGGGTTTGAGGCATGTGCTTTCTCTCAGGAAGCAGCAGGGCGGCTCAGCTCAACGAGGGGCAGCTGAGGGAGAATCGTATGTTTTTATCCAAGAACTCTTCTGTTGGGGAATGTCTGTGGGGTCTTGAATATTGAAAAAGGAATTGTCTGGATAAATCTAACAGCTTAGGTGGAGTGCAGCGTTCATCCAGGGGAGTTATTACAAACTACTCCACCTTGTAAACATGCAGTCTGTGTGTAGCAACGTAGGAAGAACACAGCAAAATATGATGTGACACATCCACTTAATGAAGTTGGTGTGCTACATGCAGCGTTTTGATGGATATTTCAGTGTGTTATGGAACAGATCAGATACCGAGGGGAGAAGTTAGAGAAGAAAAAATAAAGCAAACAACCTGGAAGCAGATCTGTGATGCTGCAGAGCTCCGTGTGTGCTTGTGTGCACTGTTTATAAAAGGAAATGGAAAGGACCAGGCAATCAAAGTACTTGTTTTAAAAAAGAGCTTTTTTTGTTAATCCGGTGTGCAGTAAGGACAGGTAAGAGGAAAAAGTAATTAATGAAACCTGTTTAAGTCAGATACAAAACAACGTAAACCAAATGTGTGCGCCATCATTCACAGAATAGTGTCAGAAAGTTTTTGAAAGCAAATAAACCAAAGAGTTTAAAGTGTACACCAGTTACTGCAAATTAACTTAAATGCAGTAATGGTGTGGGTGAGTGAAACCTTAAACCTGTAAATCTGATTTATTATTATTATTATTAATAATAATCATCATCATCATCTCTGTCTCTCTTCCACAGCATGTCTTTATCCTGTTTTCCTTCTCTCTCCCCAACCGGTCACAGCAGATGGCCCCGCCCCTCCCTGAGCCTGGTTCTGCCTGAGGTTTCTTCCTGTTAAAAGGGAGTTTTTCCTTCCCACTGTCGCCAGTGCTTGCTCACAGGGGGTCGTATGATTGTTGGGTTTTTCTCTGTATGTATTATTGTAGGGTCTACCTTACAATATAAAGCGCCTTGAGGCGACTGTTGTTGTGATTTGGCGCTGTATAAATAAAACTGAGTTTCATTGAATTCAAAGAAAAACATCAAATTCAAACCTTTGAGGAACTGGTTCCTGGTTTATTGTGACATGGGTGCCACTAACTAATTCACCGAGTCATTGTTTCAGCTCAAAAATAACACTTTCTGGTCAATGTTTTTATTTGTTATATTTAGTGAGATTGAACGATTGGACATGGAAGTGGTGTGTAAGCCATCCTTTCTTTAAAGCTGCGGTATGCGTTTTATTTTCTGCTGTTTGAGGACAGGGAAACCCGATCTGGGCAACACGTGTTGGGATCTCTAAGATTTTAAACTTTTATAGCTCACCCCTACACGAATCATGTTACAAAGTCACCAGACGAATCAGCATTTTGACTCATTTAATTCTGAACTATGATCCAATCCCTGTTAAAGTAATAATAAACTTAAGCCTAATTATCCTGCTGTACAATAAGCAGCTGCCATAGGAATATATGAGAATAAAAGCAGTTGCTATTCGTTTTCTGCACTTTTGTTTAGGTTTGGTTTGCTGTAAAAGAGTTTGAGTAAAACCACCTGTAACGCTCATCATGAAATTTATTTATGTCGACAGCTATGAGTTTAGCAACCTAAGAGCTTTATGTCTGCACAGGATCAGAAAAACACATCTGGAGTTACCATCTGATATTTCTGTGTTTTGAAAAAGTGGCCTGGAAGACATTAGGAAGTAATCCCTCAGGCCAGCCTCTGACACCTCTCGACTTACTGACTGTGCCCCTTCACCCGTGACCCCAAGTGACCCTGCGGCTCACTAGTTTCTCCCTTCCCGCAGCACGTCGGTTGCGATCGTGTCCTCGGCTCAGACGTACGTGAGGACCGCTGCCGGATCTGCGGTGGCGACGGGAGCAGCTGCACGTCTGTGGAGGGAGTCTTCAACGACTCGCTGCCAGAAGGAGGTAGAGGACTAAAAATAATCACCGGTCAATGTGCAGTTTTCTTTTGTAAAATGCTGCTGTGTTATTCTCAGTTTATATAGATAAAGATTTAGATCAGGCTTGACTTTATTTGGGGCGGGGGCTTGCTTTGTTTACTTTCAATACTTGAACGGGGTCCGCTTCTCCAAGATTTGGATTAAGTTAACATGAGGTATTTGCCATGAGAAATTATGCAATGTAATTTATCTGTTGTCCCAGAAATGTGCGCATTTGGACTCTGACGCTCTGGATTCTGAGTGCACCTTGGAAGGCTGCCTTGCGGTGTGAGTTAGGATATCCCAGACTTTCAAAATATATAATTTAATTGTCTGTTCTCATGCGAACTCTGCTCACAGCAGCGTGCCGCAAGGGTCATTTATACGATAAAGGTAACTAAACTCTACATCACAGGCACACGCAGTCTTTTATTTCAGCACCTGTTGTAGTCAGAGTTTTGTCTGATAAATGCTTAGTGATTAATGATGTGTTTGCACATAGCAGGTGAGAGTTGATGCACTCCAGACTTTAAGTTGGCCATACAGATTGTAACAGTCACTTATCATTAGCACCTGGGGGAAAAAAAGGCAATTCCTGTTTTACAAAGTCCATAAATTTCTGGATATTCTTTTAACTTTTTATATGAATGCCATAGGAGTCTATGCATCCATCCATCAGCGTGGGCTTCAAGTGATTTTCAGAAAGATATGCTTGTGTGTCATCTGCATACCTTGATAACAAAATGTTGACTCATTGGGTTTAACCTGTAAGGTGTAGCAGCATTAAGACAGAGCACAGGCCAGCTGCCAAATAAAAATATTTTGATGTTGTTTTGGCGTGTAAAAGGGAAACCAAACAAGTAAGTCACATCTGCATCGAATACCACCCCAGGGTCTTTAAGGACACAAAGAAAAACTCCTGGAAAACACTTAAGGAAATGTGCAGATATAATCGTATATTGCATACACCATACACTATATACATGTTGATGCATTTGTCCACTGGCCACCCAGGGACACGTGGCAGACAGATTTAGGTCAGGTCCAGCCAGCGTGGCTTGACGGATCTATTTTGGGTTACTTTCTCCCCACAACACCAACTCCAGAGTCTCTCACCCAACTGTCAACGCCTTTCACCCCCTCACAGGGTTCCTAAAAGGGGACACACCCTGAGCAGGCAGCTGAACCACAGTAGCCAGGCCAGCCTGTCAACCCCAAGCCGAGGGATCCACTAACCTCAAAATATCTGACTTTGTTTCCTTAAAAAAAGAAAATCCATTAGTAAGGCTGAAGTGGTGCTCCCCTGCAGTTGGAGCCAACTCTGGGATCGGTGTCTTGCCAAAGGACAATACAGGCGGAGGGGCCACGGTGGACCACCCACTCCAGCCGATCTCCCTGTGCAATAACAGTGCAGCTACAGTATCAAGTCTCAGCAAGCAGTGTTAGTGGTAGTTGCACACCATATTTCAAAACCATGAGTGCTGCTGTAACATTTTCTTGGAAGGTTTTCAGAACCAGCTGCAGCAGTCTGCTCAGATGCGCCCAAACCAATTAAGAAAGCACTGATGAGCACAGCCCGTGCTGAAGTTCATCCCAAAGGTGTTTGATGGGGTTTGAACACCTTTGGGGCCACATGGACAAACATGGCTACAGATTTTCTTGGCACTATACAATTTTAATTAACTAAAGGTGTTTTTATCAGTACAACTGAGCTGCTAAGTACCAGCAGTTTTAAATTTAAACTCACAAACATACTCGATCATGGTATGTTCTCATCTCCAGAAAAAACTCAAACTGCAGGCACAGGACCGAAGGCCTATTCTGGTCACCGGCAGATTTATGAGTAGCAGAATCATTCATTCGTGTCCACAGCAAGCGTTTGATTTCTAAAACTTCTAAAGCCTTCAGGCAGTGCTTCTCTTTTCCTCTCTGTTTTGGTGATTTCAGGACTCCCTGTGGAGTTTTTGACCTCCAGTAGTGCTGCGGAGCATGACGTGGGACCTAAATCTATGACTTCCTGTCAGACTGTTTCACTGTACCAGGCAAATGAGTAGGATTCCTTTGGATGTGTTCAGACTGCTGGTAAAAAAAAAAAGGCAGTGGCACAGACATTTGTAGACATTTCAAGTCTACTTTATCCGGCCAGTCTACCTACCTCGCTGCCTATCACGGTGTGGTTGTGATAGGGAGTGAGAAGCTTCAGGGACCTGGTGCTTCGCAGATCGTTTGCTCTCTGTTTACCACACAGCTACTCTTTGTCTGAGCCTAAATACTTCTCACTCTTTTCAAGTAAGCACCTCCTCCTACAGACCCAGAGCTGGGTCACTCTCATCTTTCAGAGCTCTACAAAGAGGTCACGGGGTATACTTTATTTCTTCTTTTGTTCATTCCTTCTTCCTCTAGTGAACTGAAGTTATTTACAGGGCTGCATCAGCTGGCCTGCTGGCCTCACGGCAGAACAGAGAGCTGAGGAAAGCAGTGCGAGAGTGGTTGGAGGTGAGACGAGACGAGCATAAAAGGGGACAAGAGACCAAAACAGATGGAAGGAAAAAGGAAAGGAGAAGCCGGCTCTTGGCTTAGTTCTCGCTCTCGAGCAAAGAGCTGTGCAGAGCGGCCGAGGACCGCTGCCCAGGAATGCAGCTGGAATCTATAGCCTCTGCTTAGTCCATTGGCGTCCCACGGAGCTAAACACTACTTATGCATCACTCCCGTGATCCTTAGAGAATAAAGCTCATTCGCTCAGTTTTCAGCTTTTGACTTTGTGTGGCTTTGTGTGTCTCAGGTTATGAAGAGGTGGTCAGAATTCCCAAAGGGTCCGTGTTCATCCACATACAGGAGCTCAACATCTCCCTCAACTACCTTGGTAAGACGATGCCCAGTTAGATTTTTATAGAAGTAGTTAAATATAAGTCTTTGCACAACAGCATAATCTTTTATTTCTTCTGCATCCCAGCACTGAAGAGTAAAGGTGATCAGTACTTCATCAATGGGAAGCTGAGCATTGACACTCCACGCAGGTTCAGTATCGCCGGCACCACGTTCCACTACAGACGGCCTGCTGATGGACCAGAAAGTCTCGAAGCTCTGGGGCCGACAAATATCACCCTCTTCGTCATGGTAAGAACAAGAGCAGAGACGCCTCAAAGCAGGTCTTCTGAAAAGGAGGCAATACTAAGTGAGTCAGCTTGAATCTTCCTTTTTGGTATAGGTGCTGGTGAGGGAAGAAAACCCAGGGATACACTATCGTTTCAACCCGCCTCTCAGCAGGGATCCTCTGAATGGCTTTGCCTGGCACTACACGTCGTGGTCTCGCTGCTCAGCTCTCTGCGCTGGAGGTAAACAACACAAATGGGTGCCGGCGGATCGATTCCCCGCCTGCACTTGGTTGTAGCTAAAATAATGTGCTGCTAATGTTAGATGAACTTGTTCCAACACCAAGTAAACTCCAAGCTGTTGTGATTAACTCCCTTTTGAATGTATGACATCACAGCTGTTTTTAAATACACTGGCGTTCAAGGACAGAAGTCCTCAGCCATGGTGCCGATTGCTTGTTTCACTCATGCAATGTGTTCTAACTTATTAAAAACACCTTTTAACATCTTTAAACTTTGACTTCATGCTTAACCTCAGGCTGGGTCCCCGTGTTTTTAGTTTTTATGCTAAGCTAAGTAGCTGCTCGGTGCACGCTCGTCTACTGTTTTTGCGACAGGCTCGAGAGAGTAATCTGAATTTCCTCATCTAACAAATATGAAAGAATTTCACAAAGAATGTTTTGGTCAGGAGCTTTCACATTTGATTCCACACCCGATGCGCGCTTGTGTTTCTCTCTAAACATGTACAAACACACACGCACATAAACAAGCCCGCGGTATAAATCCCAGTAGGCGAGCGCTGACCCGGAGAAGACACTGGAGTTTTCTTGGAGTCTGAGTCGAAGCCAGAGGTGTTGGAGCACTTCACAATCTCCATAAGCTTCACAAATATCACATGTAGCCAACCTTTTTTTTTTCCTCCCCGGCGCTTGTGAGTTAATGATCCATTTCGCTTTACGTGATAAGAGTTTGTTTTCCCTCTGAATAAATTGGCGTAGAGAGTGTGAATATAGAAGGAAAACATTCAGACGGCTGCATTTGTTTGTTGCGCTCTCTTTATGGAAGCTTCACATTATAGGAGACGAACATCACCTGGATGACTGAGAACCTACACAGACGTGTTATAAGGTAGACTTCCCTGGCTTTCACAGCTTAAACGAGCATTTAAGATACGACTGTATACGATACGACGCTTGATTGGACAATGTGTCCAATCCGTCTTACTCCCTTCATGCCCAACCGCTCGCAGCAGGTAGCTGCTCTTCTCGAGCCTGGTTCTGCGGGAGGTTTCTTCCTGTTAAAGGGGTTTTTCCTTCCCACTGTCACCAAGTACTTGCTCAAAGGGAGTCGTTTGATTATTGCTGGTCTTTCCTTACAATATAAAGCGCCTTGAGGCAACTGTTGTTGTGATTTGTCACTGTATCAATAAAATGGAGTTAAATGATTATGGTTGATGCCTTAAACGTCTTAATAAGAGACGCTTTTGCCTTTAGGTGTGCAGATCCAGCAGGTGGTGTGTAAGAAGCAGGCGGATCAGTCAGCCGTCTACAACCACTTCTGTGACAAAAAGAGCAAACCCAAAGAGAAGAGAAGATCCTGCAACACTGAGCCGTGCTCCCCTACGTGAGTGGAGTCATTCACATGAGATGCTACAGATTTCTGGATTTCCACTGAAACGTCTGTTGTCACTGTGTATTTTATATCTGTCTAACACTGCAGTAGGTTAGGTTCCTGTTACTCTTTCTACTATTTGGGGTGCTTTGTGTTTATTAGCTTGGCACGTTTGCACCTATTCTGCCTGTGCTTTGCATTTTTATGCTATCATCTCCCTGTTTTTATTGTTATTACACTGTCCTCGTTTGTGTTACGTCACACACATCCACACATCTTCTAGCTGGTGGACAGGAGAGTGGTCAGAGTGCAGCCGCAGCTGTAACGGTGGCCTGCAGACTCGGGAGGTGTTATGCAAAAGGAGGATCTCCGCAACGGAGGAGAAGATCCTGGACGACTCAGCCTGCACCCCCCCTCGCCCTTCATTTACCGAGCCCTGCAACAACCACAGCTGCCCCCCTGAATGGCTGGCCCTGGACTGGTCAGAGGTAGGCCGGCCATCTGAGTGTTTCCCGTCATGAGAGCACTCTTGCGGTGTTTTTTAGGCAGCTCGTGTCTGATTTTGAAACAATGCCTGAGTTTAAGAAATTCCTCTCGGATGAAGCAGTCGTTTCTTTTCCAGTTGAACCCAAGAAACCCAAACATCTGCCAGCAAAAAAAGTAAGAGTACCTTAGCCTTGAAATACACAACAGGGGCACGGAGCTCTGAACATGCAGCGTCAGTCACGAATGCATGCTGTTAAAACCGTCACGTGGGAATTTGACAGCTAGTTTGAGGAAGTTTAAGGCTGTCGGAGAGCCATGACTCTCTTATGCGACACGTCTTGTTGGTTGTTGCTTAACCACAACAGTATGAAAAGTCCTTCTTGTTCACTGCTTTGTTCCTGGAACTAACTTTGTTCTCATAGTTCTGGATGAATTGAAACTGAATTAAATAGTGTTAGAAATCAGTCTGGGTTCAACTTTTCTCTGACGTCTTATGAAATGTAGTCATGGCAGGAATTATGCCCAGCTGTTTTACAGGAACTCGGTAGTTTTTCAACTTTGTTTCCTGTACAGCTGCTGCCCTCTGCTGAGAGATTTGCGGTTTTACAAGCTGGTGACCTCCTGCTGCACCTTCGCCTGGCTTCCCTCTCTCTTCCTTCCTGCCTGATGTTTTCTCTCTTTCCTTTTCTCTCTGCAGTGCACCCCCAGCTGTGGTCCTGGCTACAGGCACCGCGTGGTTTTGTGTAAGAGTGGGGAGAGTGGTGACACCTTGGCAGAGTCCAAGTGTCCTAAACATGGCCGGCCCACCTCCAGGGTCCGCTGTAATCTGCAGCGCTGCCCTCCCCCTCAGTGGGTGACGGGTCCCTGGGGAGAGGTAAAACACCGAGTTGCTTTCATCTTGCGTATGATGTTTCCTGCTTTGCTGTTCGGGACCTAGCATCAGTATTTATAACCTCAATGACCAACAGTCAGAGGAAAGATGAATGAAGAAATATCATCATATCGCTAGATGCAGCTACAGTCTACAGAATATAGACTAGGCTGTACAGAGCCATGAAAACATATTCGCCCCCTTCCCGATTTCTTAGTTTTTTTGCATATTTGTCACACTTACGTGTTTCAGACGGGGAAACTAATTTTAATTTTGCCCATTCTTCTTTGCAGAATTGTTTTAATTCAGCCACGTCAGAGGGTTTCTTTTTTATCGCGAACAGCCTGTTTGAGGACATGCCAGAGCATCTTTGACTGAGCCACTCCAAAACCTTCATTTTGTTGTTTTAGCCATTCTCCCATCGGCGCCATTTGGCCCGGTCTCTTTCTTATTGTTGAATCATGAACTCTGACCAGACGCAGCCGAGGCCTGCAAGGTTTACCACCGCTCCATTTGTGGATAATGGCTCTCACCGTGGTTCACTTCAGTCCCAAAACTTTAGAAATACCTTTGTAACCCTTTCCAGACTGTGGTTTTAGATTGTTGTGTATCTTTTAGCCTGCTTCACCTCATCAGACAGCTTCAATTTAAGTGATTTCTCAGTTCTGGCAGCAATCAGGGCTGGTTATAGCTAGAGTAATTAGACTAAAATTTCAAAAAAATGTGGTTAATCACAGTTAAGCAACTACTTTTTCATATGGAGCCAGGTAGGTTTAGATAGCTTTTTTGCCATAATAAATAAAATCATCATTTGAAAAATGCATTTTATGTGTTTTGTTATTTTTTTTTACTAATATTATAATTTGTCTAAGGAGCTTGGAAAGAAAAGCGTCTGGACTTCTTTAAGTTGCTTGAAGACATTTCACCTCTCATCAGAGAAGCTTCTTCAGTTCTAACGTCAAATGGTGGAGAGTCCCAGATTTAAACCCTGTGGGAGTAACCCCCCGAGAGGGACAATGGACCCCCTAATGATCCTCTACCTAATCACATGAGCCACCATTTGACCCTAGAACTGAAGAAGCTTCTCGGATGAGAGGTGAAACATCTTCAAGCAACTTAAAGAAGTCCAGACACTTTTCTTTCCAAGCTCCTTGGACTACCATGACCTGGATGACTGAGAACCTTCACAGAAATATAAAAATTTGTTTGATAATCTGAAACACGTAAGTGTGACAAATGTGAAAAAACAGGAAATCAGGAAGACTTTTCATGGCACTGTATAAACTCATAGAGTAACTGTCTCTTTCTCCCAGATATGCTAATATTGACAGCGATATCGATCTGACTTACGTCTTTGTTCTCAGTGAAGTGACTGTAGTTGTAAGCGCAGGATTCATTGTGTCTATAAACGTGTCTTTGTGCTGTAGTGTTCTGCAAAGTGTGGTCTGGGTCAGGAAATGCGCTCGGTGCAGTGTCTGACCCACACGGGACAGCCTTCCAACGAGTGTCTGGATCATCAGCGGCCTGTAGCCATGCAGCAGTGCAAGAGTAAATGTGACACCAGTCTGCCCGTCAGTACAGACAACCCTGAAGGTGAAAGCTTTAGTGCCTTCTTTGACTGTCCCGCAATGTACTGTTTAATTAAAAAAAATCTTCTTCCTTTAGTGGTCGCCACAGGAAATGATCTGCACCCACTCACCCTGTCCTCCTCCTTCTGTCACACTAAGTCTCTACATGTCCTCCTTCACTACATTACTAAATGTTTTCCTCCTAGTTGGCAACATCTTTAACATCCTTGGTTAAATATGTCCGCTATCCCTCCTCTGCACATCTCAGTCTTTCAACTGTTCAATTAAAGAAATTGGAACAAATTATGTGTTTTAGTAACAAAAAGACTAAAGACCCAATTTGAAATTGTGATGATCAGCTGTGTGGAACGTGGTAGTGGTGTGAGGACCCAAATGCAGTACCAAAGTTAACATAGATTAAAGCATAATACTAGTAAATATATGGTAATGTGGTCGACTACACGAAGGGCGAGGGAAGACTGAGGCAGTAAATAAAAAAGGTAACGAGGGTAGCAGAAACAGGTGGGGGACACAGTCGTAACAAATCACGGAGAACAAGAGACAAGTGAAGCAGAACTCGAAATACAGCAAAGTCACAGCGGACTATCAAAGTAAAGCAGGAAGTAAGCGGGGATGACGGACTCGAACAAACTTGGCACGAAAGAGGAAGAGTAAGAAAACAATAAACTATAAAATAAACTTTTGCAGAATACTCAAAATAACCAGAAACTGAAACAGGAACTAGGGCTTGAGGTGTCAAACAATAATAAACAAGATAATAAACAAGAAGAATAACAACAAGCATTAAAAGACTTTTTTTAAAATTGGTCTTTGCTCAGTTGCCTTGTGTAGATTCAAGTGAAAGCACCCAAATCAAGTTTCACTTATTGTGTGTAGCTTCAATCTGTTGTGTTGATCTTGTTAATTTAAATTAAACTAGATGACCAGTTAGCAGTGGTACCAGCTGACATAATATAATCAGATTGTTCCTACAATTCACTTTTCTTTTCCAGTGTAACAAGAATCCGAATCAAAAAAGAGTCTAATAGTGCTAAGGTCAACTAGCCTACAACTTTAGACAACACCGGCAAATAGAAAAACAATGCAAATGCACGCAAAACATGAAAGAAATGGAATAAAACACAATAGAATTTGAATAAAATATAAATTTTCAAAAAACACAACAGAAGTGTTTTTTTGGGGAGACCAGCTGCTGAGATGACAGAAACCAAAACATGCAAAGACAAAGGATTGAGGATTGTTTAGTGTGAGAGCGAAAAAACACTTCCGTTGTGTTTCGAGTGCTTCTGCAGCGTTTTTCTATCTACCAGCGTTTTCTTAAATTGCAATGCGATTGACCTTTCAGGGCCGACGTATTAAGCAGTCGGGATGAACGGTGAAAACATATAAAGATGATGCATCAATCAAGCTTTTGTCTGTCTCCCCTTCAGAGTGCAAAGATGTGAACACTGTGGCCTACTGCCCCCTGGTGCTCAGGTTCAAGTTCTGCAGCCGGCCATATTTCAGACAAATGTGCTGCAAGACCTGCCAGGGACACTGACACCATGAGCATCCGGCATCCGTCTTTGGGTCCTGCACACTCACACAGTAAGCCTGAAACCCTCCCACTGAGCCTCATAGCAGCACCCCTCACTCTGCCTCCATCACAGGAGCGTGGGATCTAACTGGGACGCCATCGTACGGACGCCCGGTCCTATATCTGGTCGGAGGAGCTGTTATTCTCCAGCCAGGACCCAGATCGGACACCTCTCCGGGCCGAGCTGGGCAAAGCAGCCCGAGCTGAGTTCATACATTCCACTGGAGGGAAGGCTGTTGAGACCTGGAGAGGCAGAGAGACTGAGAGATTACCTTTCCTCTCTCTCTCTCTCTGTCTCTCTAAGCGTTCCCTTTATTCTAATATTTTGGTGCTACTGTATTTCTCTTTGGCCACAGGACTGGTTGCAGTACTCTTGAACCCCACTTGTTTGTTTGAGTGCCCGAAAAGTTTAGCCTTAGCTTTTGAACCTCTATGTTAAGCGGTGACATTTGTTTAGTTAGTTGTTTTTCAAAAATCCACTATGTAAAGACAATTATTTTCCCGAATATCCCTGCCCACAGAAAAGGAATATCGTTGCAGGTATATCATGAAAAGAAAGGTCTTTGTCTATGTTATCAGATAGCTTTTACTTGACCACGTCGTTTTTATGTCGTTGCTTTGTTCCGTATCGGCGTATTCATCGAGTCCTCGCTGTTATTCAGCTGAAGTATGAGCAGAGTCCGATTTGCACAAAGAGTTTGAGGACTTTTGTATTTCGTGTTTGTTTTTGTGTGATTTGACTTGATGTCTGTGTGGAGACTATAAATGTCTCGCTGCGGTGAACATGCCACGGTCTTGCCATGTCGGTTAGTTTGCTTAATCGTAATCACCTCGGCTGTAAGACATCGCTTCTCTCGACGGTGCTTGCTCGCGGGGACATTTCATGCACAAAGGATCCAAATGAATGAAAATCCACTCGCCTCATTGGCGAATCTCGCCGTTTGTCTGTTTGCTCGTTTCAATTTTTAAAGTGGAGCGTCAGATCACGCGGCGTGTCACGGTGAGTCAGCGCTGCCTGCGGGAACATGCACGGCGAGGATGAGATAAGACACCTGACCACGCTGCCTTTCAGAGAGCATTGTTATAGCAGGGGTGCGCGATTTACTGGCTGCCTTAAGCCTTTGTTCAGACTCCTGTGAGAGCAAACTGACATCACATTTTTCAGCTCATCGCTCATGTGCAGTCATGCCACCTTCTCAGTAGTTCTCTCTGTTCAACAGCTGGGAGTACGCCACCCAGAAGCTTGCATTGTCTACCCTGTTGCAGTGTAGGACATATGAATTACCAAGTTTTAATGACACATTTTTCCAAATGCAGTTTCAGCTGCTTTTATATTACAAATCATGCTGCCTACTGTGGCTCAAGCATGATTCATCAGATCTGACGGAATAAGCGTGACATGTGATGTGCTCTGAAAGCCCGCTGTGGTTCGACTCTTCGCAGAAGTCCCCGCTGGTCACAGCTGAAAGCAGCGCCACGTAACACTAAATGTCATCATAATGAGAGGAAGCTGCAGCACGTCTTTAAATGTTGTTCCCTTTTTTTGTTTTCTCTTGTGGTGCTCTGGTTTTGAATGGTGCTATCACTTCACTGTTGTTGCCGGTTTGATTACTTAGAAATCTGTTTGAGCCTTTTGTATTAAGTACCGACCTGCAGAGGTGGCCTGTGGCGTGCAGCTGCTTGGGGTCCTGCACCTGCCAGGTGCTGTGTTCAGGTTCCTCTGATTTTTCATACGTAACGCTGCTTTACTTGGGCTGCGGTCGAATAGTCAGTCTTTCCTGGGAAGTGACCCGCAAGCGTCTATGTAGCAGCCGTAATAAGAGCTGTATTACAGAAATGAGCTCCGGTGCTTCTTTATTACCTCATTTAGCAGATTAGTCCTTTTTTACGCAGCCAGCATAAAACACAGCAGGATCGGGCAGAGCAGGTGACGTGTTCCAGCACGGTAGACCCACCTGCCCAGCATTAAGCAGCCCACGGTCATGAATCCTCCTCCACATCTTTCCGTGACCTCATAATGCTTCCCATAGAGGTTAGAAAAAAAGTCAGCAGGGAGCAGAGACGTTTCCTTCTTCTTTTTCCTTTTTTTTTCTTCAACTGTTCGACTGCAGCCTTCAGTAAAGTGCCTTCAAATCCCAAAGTGCAGCTCACCACATTTGTGGATTGTTTGAAAAAAAAATAAAAATATTTTGATATTCAGATAACTGACCTTTGGAGATCTGTGCACAGCTTCTCAAACATTACCCTGCTAATCATCAGTGCCGAGTACAGAAACATGAAGTATATTTATAAGAAGCGCACTCGGGTATGCGCCAGTAACATTTGAGAGAGTAATTGTCGCAGAGAATCCCGATAAAGGCTCATTTACACCTGGTAACGACTCGCTATCACGTCACTTTAACTGCGCACACGTGATTGTGTCACACCGTGCAAATGCAGTTCAGCATCACAGGTGTAGTTCACATCTAAATCGCTTTTAATGTGCGAACGCTGAAGCGATGCTGTCACTTTGTGTCACTGCTGTCACACGTGCCCGAGCTGGCAGGAAGAGGAGGAGAGCCGGCAGACGTTGAACGTTTCCCCTGTATTCACATCACTGATACCAGGTGTAAATGAGGCGTCAGTCTCACTGTGGAGCTATGTGGCCAATAATGAGAGTTCACACTGAGTAGCAAACTCGACTTATCTGATCCAAAAGGAGGGACAGTTTCAGTATTTGTTATTCTGTTTTACACATGCTAATTATAACATGACATGTACTGTATATTGTTTAATACTATAGAAGATGAATCCATTTGTCCCCCATGTAAATCTTTTGTCAAAGGAAATATTAAAAATGATTAAACTTGGTGCAATGTTGATTGAAAGGTTTTTTTTAATTTTCTTATTATTATTTTAGGTTTCTATCATCAAAATCTGTCATCCACATTTTTGCCAATTTGCACTACAAACACACAGCTGGACTAAAATATCACCATGTGTCATCCCGCCCCGAGGTTTAGATCATCAGAACATCTATTTCTGGATCTGCCCTCTGTCACGGAAAAGTTGAGACAAGAACCTCTTCCTTTTGTCTGAATGACACTTCATTCGTTTACCAGTCCGGTATATCTTTAAAATAATGAAAATGGTGACGTGAAAGTTTCTCGACATTTTTATGATGATTTTTATTTATTTGATGCCGAGGAAAATTTAGTTTGCTTAGATTTTTTAATACTAAGAAAAACTACAGCAGCGTTAACTCAGTAGAATTTCCATCCATCCATTTCCACGTGTTCAATTCAGGGTTTTAATACAATAATCAAGACCAAATAAAAAAACGTCTGTGCGGGTCCATAATGTAGGTAACCACATGACCAAAGGGAAAAGATGTCTGACTTGCAGTGACATCATGTCTGCATTAAGCAAAGATCCCAGGACTTCATGGAGACTGAGAACAAATTTTACACCAGTTTGAAATTTGAACAAAGCGTCCTCTCAGTTTCTGTATACATGTGTGTGTATATCTATATTGATACATCTCTCTATATAGAGATCTCTCTCTCTCTCTCTACATATATATATATGTGTATATATGTGTGTGTGTGTGTGTGTGTGCGTGTGTGTGTGCATATATGTATACATATATATGTATAGATATTGATAGATCTAGATATATCTATATCTATATATTTTTCCTACTTTTTCTATTTCTTGCTTTTCTACTCTAACAGAGCACTCAAAGAGCTTTACACAGGCTAGTGTACATATTCTTTGTTATGGATAGATATGGATAGAGGCCTCAAGAACCTAACTGCTGTTTGACAAAGCCCATCTGCTGTTGGATGAGATTAATCAGTAAAACTTCTGTAACAGATTTTATGCACGTCAGTATAGCTTAGTGCTTCAGAGAGAACCAACAAGCCAAGAAAGGCTAGATACAAATAAATGCATTAAAAAGATTTGAAAAATCAAAGAAATAGGAACAAATAAATGTCTAGAAGCAGAATAATAGTACATCAAATGAAAAAGAACAACCAGAAAACAGATGGAATAATCAGACTCAAAAGCTGGGCTGATGTCTGTTTAAAGATTTCAACAGTACCAGCTGTTCTCAGCTCCTCTGGCTGACTGTCCCAGCAGCTCAGGACACGAAGCACCCGAGGGGACCGCGCTGGTTCTTACACTGCGAGCATGAGAGAAACAGACACCAAAGCAAGACCGTGAAGTGCTTTAAAAGGATTTTAAAATCAGCAGCTCACTCTTGCTTTCCCTCTGGTCCTATTGTGAAGCGGGTGTAGAAAATTTAGTCACTCAGAGAGAGAAAAAGTCACACTTTAGAAATTTGGTGAATAATTCACTTTAGAGGCCGGTTTCTTCCTCTGTGCTTTAGAAGCATTGACTGAAATTTACACCCGCACGTGGATCTAGAACAAATTTAAAAAGGAATCAAGGCCACTGGTTTAGTTCACAGCTCGAGCAGCTGAGCATGCACCACAGGCCTAAATGCAGTGGCCTGCATTCGACTCTGCAGTCGCATGTTATCAGGAGACATGGCCGCATGCAAAAAACCATCGCTATATATTATGTGCAACACCTGAAAAGAGATTGAGTAAAAAAGGGTAGAAGTAAATAAAAGGAGGCTCATAAGACAACCTCAAAAAGTTTCAGAACAGTTGCAAACACACTAGTAAAGTTCCAACCACAAAGACACAAAACTAAATACAAACTAAGAAAAACGTGACATTAAACGACACGTGTTCAAAACTGATCTAGAAAGAGATGGAGACAAAAAAGGAGAGCACTGACAATAATGAGAAACAATCAGAGGCACAATCACAGAGAAACCCCACGTCTGAAAGATTCGTGAACCCGCCCGTGAATGAATGAGACCTGACCCTCCGCTGGCATGCGCATCTTGCAGGAGCTTTAAAGACTCTCAATCCAGCTGACGTGAAACACAGGAAAACCAGCAACTGTCACCTCCACTCACACACTACAAAGTAGACTCTGAATGAACCCGTCTGTTATTATGGGCGTTGGAGGCAGCAGCCTCTCTGACAAGACAAACACTATGAGAAGCCGCTAGATGAAGCAACCACAGCCTGGGTGGAGCCGCTAACACACGGCTGAAACACCATCATTTGGCAACTGATTTAAGATAACTATCCCCTTTCTGCGGATGAGCGTCGCTTGCCGTCAACGCTCGCCTGCTGTGCGGCCGGCGAACTGGACTGATTAATTGTGCCGTCGACCTGGCCGTCATTTCTTCATCCTCCCGTGTGACGACTCCGAGCATGACAGAACGCAGAATAGAGAAGTAAGCGGCTGAGCTTCGTGCGGTGAGTTAATGTGCATCAGTGTGTGTTAGAGCAGTTCTTGTTTCACACACGCTGCCGGTGGGAGTATGAGGAAGTAGGTTTTTGAATGTTGTACTGGATGTCTTGTAGGGTGCTGGCTGCTGTTGGCTGTCCTGGTTGTGTGATGGCAGCAATCTAAGGTCAACCTGTGGATTTTTTACAACACACGCAAAACCCCCCCACACCATCTCTCTGGACAGTGGACGGCTGAGGAAGAGAGAGGCCAACGGGAACAATGGTACAGTACAACCACTTGCATCTGCTCTCAACAGCTGTAACATTTTGTACATTTCAGTTACCTATTTGCTGTTGTTTTCTGGGCTGAAAGGGTGAAATGTGATGCTTTTGTATGTTTTCAGTCAGTTTTCTTTTGCAAAAGATGCGACAGCTCACAGGACCTGAATTTCATGTCACTTCTCTCCTTTTTTTTTTACAAGCCAAAGGAGGATTTTTTTGTGCTTTAAAGTGAGTTTTGGCATCAGAAGAGATGAGATAAGATCTCTTCAGGGGAATTCATCTCCTTCACAGAAGCAGCAGCAGCAGAGTGATGTTTCCTCTTTTTCCGGGACAAGCTCACTTTCTCACAGACTCTAGCTCAAACCAGTGCTGTGTGATTTCAATTTGACAAACAGGTACAAACTTTGAATGTAGTATACAGAGTAAAAAGTGACCTGTCAAGCAGGAAGACAGATGAGCTTGAATTTAAAGGGAGGATATTGAGGGGTGGTGCACTCGAGGGGGGCTAACAGACCGAGCTGCAGGCAGCTGCAGGAAGAGAACTGGTAGCATGTACAAAGTTTTAGAGCGTTTCACAAGATGCAGCAATGAGGTGTGAGAGGGGAAGTGGACTTACAGGAGAGGCCTGCAGTTTCTGTCACAACACTTCCTCCTTGCACACAGAATGGTCTCCATACATCCAGGATCGCACAGTAGTCCTAGCTGCACCAGCAGCCGCATCTGACAAATAGAGGTAAGCGAGCAGTTTCAAGAGGGAAGACAGTGAAAATGCACACCCAGGTATACTCAGCTCCCTGTCGGTTTACACACCACCTTTACATTTAGGCTCAAAGCCATTCATCTATCAGCATCTCAAGTGTGACAAAAGCTTTCAAATCTGTGTCACCCTCGCCTGTTTACACATGACAGTGAAAGAAGAAAAGGAACAAAACTGTGCCAGACAGAAATAAATTATGAGAAGTGTCAAATGCATCACAGGGTCGTCTTTTTCTTGCTTTCTTTAAACAACCGTGCAGAAAGTTCCGGTTTGATGTGGAAAGCTTTTGAGATTCGACTTCTGCTGATAACCACACTTCACCGCAACTGACTGGCATGTAGTTTGTGGTTCGTAAGGTGTTGGATATTTGCATTACTTTTTCTTTTTTTTCTTGTAAAGGCGGCTAGTCTTTCAGTGAAGACTGGTGTGATGTCATCACAGCTATAAAAAAAAAACAGGAACATGTTTTTTTTCTTCCTGGTGAACGATGTTGAGTTTTTAAAGGTTGTATAAATATAACTAATAGCTTTACCTCTATAATAGTCTCTCCAGTCCTACAAACCTATTCCTGAACTAGTTCAATAAATGAGTATCCATTTAATCTGTACACAACTCCATTTAAAAATTAATGTCTAATATAAGATTTAAAGGAGGTCAGCTACTGTAGGCAGCAGCTAATTTAATCTCAGTTAAATGGCATCCATTTACCCCCTTATCACCAATTCACAACAACAGTCACCTCGAGATGCTTTACATTTTAATATTGTAGGAAAAGATCCCTCAGTATTAGAAAGCATCAACAACAATCAGATGACCCCCTATTAGCAAGTATCTGTCAACAGTGGGAAGGAAAAACTCCCTTTTAACAGGAAGAAACCTCCAGCGGAATCAGGTTCAGCCATCTGCCATCGAGACAGGACAACAGGCAAACTATTACTAATTGCTTGTGTGTAATAATCTCTTAACCAGCAACAATGTTTGTGTATCAGCTCATCAGTAGATGTATCATTAGATTACCAATACCGCATCAAAGTCGTTTAATCTCTTCTAGTAAAATATTAAAGACGATCGCAGATTCTGATCTTGCAGAACATAAAAATCTCGTATTTGTGTTCTGTTTAAAGAGACGCTGATCTCTGGTATTTCTCTTCTAGTCGTGTTGTCATCACATGTCATTGAAAGGCACCAAAGCTGTGAACTCATCCTGCCAGCAGCACTGTCCGAGTGCGTGACGAGTTCATTTATTACAATCATTACTGGGCAAATTCATATTGATCCACAGCTAAAAATAGTCCCCAGCATAGGCATAGTTTGGGTCTTTTTAATGGAATTTGTGTCAGAGTCATATCTGATTTATCCTTTAAGCTCAGAGAGTGTGAGCACTGACACATATATGAGAAAAAAGAGACTCATGAATTAGCTTTAAACATGTGACTTCTGCCCTCTCTTTCCCCTCTGGGGATTTAAATTCAGAAACAAAAGTGCACACTAAACTGCGCCGCATACATGCATATTTAAGAAACGGCATTGTACAAGAATAATGACCATCACACACCATCACACAGCATCTTTTTGCATCTTTTTTTTGTTGGAGTTTGCAGGCTGATGGTGTTTCATAATTAAAGTTTGTGTTTCTTTTTTTATGATGATGATGATGACAGCAGTAATGTGGAAGTTTGGTGCGGATTATGACAGCTCAGCTAAAAATGAACTTCTTGTTGCTGGAGCACCAGCAGAAGCTGTTAC
Source organism: Etia nguti (assembly GCA_015106755.1). Taxonomy (NCBI): domain Eukaryota; kingdom Metazoa; phylum Chordata; class Actinopteri; order Cichliformes; family Cichlidae; genus Etia; species Etia nguti. The sequence continues at coordinate 31,023 of VUQG01043925.1, read as the reverse complement.
CCTAGGTTTTGCTAATATTTGTGGCTAATTAGGCATGTGTTGTCTTTCAATAAAGGGGATTGAAATCATGAATACAGAAACCAGCAAGATTTAAAAAAAACAAAACAAATGAAATACGACTTCTTTCCCCCTGAGCGATGCTCAGACACAAAGAAATGAGATCAGTGAGTAGCACAAGGTTTGTTACAATGTGCAGAGCTTTGTGACGTGAAGAGATATAAGTAGAGATGACCCCCATCAAGGCCATAGATGAGCACAACAAGCTCACCAAGTAATAAAGAGGTCATAACCGAGATGGTCAAGTGACAGAGCGGTTCTTCATGGCGCAACTGTGGCTGGATCCTTCAACCTCTTCTTCGCACACTTTGGATTGGAGGCAAAGCCGTACCAGAAACTTTCTTTGTGTTTCCCCAAGCTTTCACCCATGAAACACATTTCAGGGTGAAATAACAAGGAGACGAGCGCTGCTCGGGGTGTCTAAGCTGAAAAACTAAAAACAATCTGTTTATTACTAAAGTTTAGGCATCCGCTTCATCGCTATCTTCACCTCCTGTTTAGGTGTCGTATTGTGTTGAGGCAAATTAGAAAAAGCTTCTCTAAAATGTCCGAGCTAGAAAATGAGCTCACCTCATCTGTGACCAGTTTCCTGGTAACGAGCCCTGAGCTTCCTGTAATGATAACCACACTGGTAGTTATGTTTTTAAAGCTTGGCTTTACTGATGCCAAAGCTTGTCGTGTGTTTGAAACTGTTTCATTAGAAATCTAAGCTCATCGGTGGCCTGCAGTTTTCTTTTTTTACGTGTCCTTTGTCTTTTGCTTCTTTTTTGGTTTGTTTGTTTCCTTCCTTTCTTTGTCATGCCCACACTTCTTTCTAAAGTGTATCGCCTCTACAACAAACACTATTATTGTTTCAAAATGCTTATTTTTCTGGGTCAAATTCACACTCAGCCACAGAGTAGGCTGAGCTACGTTGCGTTTGTGTCACAGCGTGTGGTAGTTTCTTTGATGAGGAAACCCAGCTTGAGTAAAATGTCCTTTTAAAGATTATTGCAACATGTCATTACTAACAGAGTCTTCATCTGTTGTGCTATTCAGGCAAAGTACCACTGGCAGAGTCAAAATGTGAAGCAAAGCGGCGTGGACGACATGGTCCTCCTGTCAAAGATCACCGAAGACGCCATTGTGGACAACCTGAAGAAGAGATACATGGACGACTACATCTTTGTATCCTACAAGCTGCCAGCTCTCTCTGACGTTGTAATTTAACCGGCCACAGGCGCCGTACCTGCAGTCTGACGGGAAGTAAAGGCCTACTATTTAAACCTTCCCCATATTCTGCTCTGTCTTCACATTCTATCACGCTAAAGAACCTGACCGTGAAGGCATTAAGTGAAAATCCACACTAATTTTAAGTGTAAAGTTCGCTGAAATGACCTCCTTCCATATTTGTGTACAAATTCTTTTTATCCACCCACAGACGTGCTGGTCAAAACACAAATTCACAGACAATCAAACAAACATATATGGGCATAAATACAAGGAATTCACTCTTCCTCTTCTGAGTTCACCGTGTGACTCAACAGCCCACTTCCGTCTTCTGAAAGCACAGCTGAACGTCAAAGCCATATTTAGAAAAAAATACCATCCATGTTAAATCCCTGAGTGAGAACGAGTTGATGTTATATCGAGAAAGACTGCGCTTAGATTAGAGGCTGTTTGTTAATGACGTCCGGTGTCTTTGGTTAGAGTTACTCTCCTTTTAACATGGGATCCTTGGGTAATGCATGCAGCTCTCTTACCAGTCTTATCAGGAAGGAAGTGAACTGATAAATAACTATACTGGTCATGTCTGTCACACATGGCTTTATTTAGGTTATAATGGATTCATGACTTTGGTATTTTCCCCCTTCCCTCAGTCTGGCAGGTGGGCCCCATGGGTAGTTATTCTGGTTGGTTGAGCACGATGCAGATTTGGCTTTGACATTAGCATTTTGAGTGAAACATGTCAACAATGATGTCACCATGACATTTTGGTTCAGACTTTTCGTGTACAGTGTGAGCATCAGCTGAAATTTATGATTTGATTCAGGCTCAGTTTTGGTGTTTGAAAGCAGTGGGCGCACTGATGCGAGGGGTGCCAGCGTGTACCATCTTTCCACTTGTCTTTTTTCTGTTTTACGTGCAGAGTGAAAGAGTGAAACCTGCCCCTCAGGAAGCTATTAGAAGATGGGGTGTTTGGGGTCTATTTGAAGGTGGCTAACATTAGCTTTAGCTCATATGTCAACAGAAGCAGCAGTGGTACAGAAATTTACAAAGCAAAAACAAATTAGTTTTCAGCTACAAAATGTCTTATGTACATACGCTCAGTTTAAAAAAGTGCGTATATAAACCATATAATACATCATCCCAAAACTTTCCTCAGCCGCCCTCTCCAGACTTACATCGGCCCCGTGTTGATATCTGTTAACCCCTTCAAACAGATGCCCTATTTCACTGACAGAGAGATTGAACTCTATCAAGGAGCTGTAAGTGAATTTTCATCGGCGTCTTCTCATGACTTCTTTAAACTTGTGGCATATGTGGTGCAGAGGTTCTTCCTGTTGCCTGCTGTTGCCCTACGCGCTTTTAACTCAAACTGACCTCAAACCGTTTCACTCTACAGGCCCAGTATGAGAATCCACCGCACATCTACGCCTTGACTGACAACATGTACAGAAACATGATGATTGACGGGGAGAATCAGTGTGTTATCATCAGGTGAGTTTTCTGCTTCCCACGATGATGCCCATGCTGTGCCGTGCAGGTATATTTTACAATAAAATATGGCTTTGTGGTGTTTTGTCTTCTAATTTTCACGTGGCTGCGGTAGCGGTGAGAGCGGTGCTGGGAAGACAGTGGCTGCCAAATACATCATGGGTTACATTTCCAAAGTATCTGGAGGAGGATCGAAAGTGCAGGTACAGACCATGCGCTTGCTCCGCCTTATCTGAATCTTCAAAATGAGTCAAAAAACCTTTAAACTTCCTGAAGTGCGGTGTGGAGGTTTTTCAGTGTCTGGTATTGTGTTAATGTTTGTGTGCATGTGTGTGGCAGCATGTAAAAGAAATCATCCTGCAGTCAAATCCTCTGTTGGAAGCCTTTGGTAATGCCAAGACTGTTCGCAACAACAACTCTAGCCGTTTTGTAAGTATGACTTTTACTTGAAGACCTGGTGTAGATGCTTTCTATGAAGTTTATACTCATTAAGAAATATACCTGCTCATTTAAAAAAACAGAACAAAAGAACCCAACCCCATGCCCCAAAAATAAAACATTCAAGAGTTCAGCAGTCACGTATAATTTTTTTCACAAATAAACGCCCAGTTTTCTTGATCTGAACCCTTTCAAAAAGCCTGACTCTGGAGATGCAAGAAAATCTGTACAACTATTTATGGATCCTTCGCTGTTTTAAGCTCGAGTTAGACTTCTGTGGTAAATCTACACCCTAGCTTAAGATGTAACTATAAACAAGAGAAATCCCAACAATCAAGTGAATCCTTTCAGCAATTACTTGGCAACAGTGGGAAGGAAAAACTCCCTTTTAACAGGAAGAAACCTCTGGAAGAACCAGGCTCAGGGATGGGTGGGGATCTGCTTTGACCGGTTGGGGGTGAGGGGAGGAAGACGGGACAAAAGACACGCTGTGGAAGAGAGCCAGGTTACTGGAAGGTTACAGCATAGGGTTAAAAGGAGTTTCCAGTTACTATGTATAGATTTCACATCACATCTCGAAAAGACTGCTGTGAAATTTGGTACAGACATTCATTTCAACCCTGTTTTGTTTGTTTAGTGATCAACAGCATTCGCTTTAGCTTGCTAAGGATGCTAGGTTTAAAAAAAAAAAGCTAAGATGGTTAGCTTTATAAACAGTACCCATGCTAAATATCAGCTTATTCATTAGAGAAATAACCTCAGCAATCCCATGATCCCCTGTGAGCAAGCGCTTGGCAACAGTGGGGAGAAAGAACTCCCTTTTAAGGCCTCTAGTAGAACCACGAGTGTCAGGAAAAAACACAAACTCTGGGGGGAGGGAAGACAAGGTGTAGTGGCACATAAACAGACGGGAAGTGAAAAGAAGGGAGCGGAGAACAAGTGCTCACTTTATTTTTGGAAGTCCCCCACCCGCCTGAGCCTATAGCGTCATAGCTAAGGATGGTTCACTCAGGGTCGCCTGATTCAGTTTTATCTATAAGCTTTATCAAAAAAAGGAAAGCTTTAATCTTAAAAGTAGCCGGGGTGTCAGTCTCCTGAATCTAAACTGGAAGGTGGTACCATTGTAAAGCGTCCTGATAGCTAAAGGCTCTGCCCCCTGTGCTACTTTTGGAAATTCTAGGAGTGAGAGGGGATGGCTCCATTGGAATAACATGGTACTGTGATGTTTTTAAGGTGATTAGCTAATATTAGCATGAAAAATAAGAAAACAGCTGTCTCAAAGCATTGCAGAGCAACCCGAGATAACCAAATCGAGGTTGCGCAGAGCCACATATGTGCCTGTAGCCTCATTATGACTTGACTGAGTCATTTATTACAACATTCTCGTGCACTTCAAAAACACTTTTATTGCATTCTTTCTGGTTTCTCATAAGAAGGGTCCTAATGTTGTGATATCACACCCATAAACCACCTTAACCTGCATGTCTGCAACTTTAGTGTGAGACATCAGAACAGCAATTAGTTATATTTCCTGTTACCCTTTGTACAGCATCAGGGCTCTTGTGTACTGAGAGTGCAGCCAGATGCACGCATATTATTTTCTGACTCATATAAATGTAGTGAACATGGAAGTGGTTTATCTTTAGGAAACGGTCTCATCATTTGAGACACTGACTGATCTGCAATAATGAGTGAGGACAGGTTCCCTCGCAGCCTCGTTTCTCAACTCCAAGTGTTGACTTTGATTTTTACATTAATCAGGGGAAATACTTTGAGATCCAGTTCAGCAGAGGAGGGGAGCCAGATGGTGGAAAAATATCAAACTTTCTGCTCGAGAAGTCAAGGGTGGTGAGCCAGAACGAGAACGAGAGGAACTTCCACATTTACTATCAGGTGAGAGGCTGACGAGCGCAAACCGCAGATTAATAGCAACTGCTTTAAAAAAAAGACAAAAAACACAGAGTTCCTCATAAGCTGCAAGATCCACATTCAAAAATTAAGCCTGTGTGTGTGTGTGTGTGTGTGTGACTCCCGCTGTGCCTGCGTTGTTGTCTACCAGTTGATAGAGGGGGCTAACGCTCAGCAGAGAGAGGCCCTGGGCATCATGACTCCTGATTATTACTACTACCTCAACCAGTCTGGGACATACAAGGTGGATGGGACCAACGACAGCAAAGACTTCCAGGAAACTATGGTACGCTATCACTGTTCGATGGACTGTTCACACTTATAGATGGGATCCAGTGGTGTTCAGCAAACCTATGCTTGATTAGGGGCAGGGATAGCTCAGTAGCTCAGTAGGTAAAGTGTTGGCCCCGTGATCGGAAGGTCAGGGGTTCGATTCCCCTGAACGGCTACCCTGAGGTACCCCTGAGCAAGGTACCATCCCTACACGCTGCTCCCTGGGTGCCCAATGGCAGCCCACTGCTTCACTGAGTGAATGGGTTAAATGTAGAGAGGGATTTCCCCACGGGGATCAGTAAAGTATACATTACTAATAAATGGTCCCAGGTTTGCTGTGTGGAAAGTCTGATCAGTACTTTTTAGCTAAAACCATTATAGTGGCTCTAGCTGATCTAAATTGATTGCTGGCAGGGAAAAAAAATGTGGAAGTAAAGTAGTTCCGCTTGACATCCCCTTACGTTCACTGGTGAAGCTACTGCCCTCACACTTCCTTCTTGGATTTGTTCTTCAGGAGGCCATGCAGGTGATTGGGATCCCAGGTGACATCCAGACTCAGGTGCTGCAGATCGTTGCGGGTATCCTCCACCTGGGAAACATTAGCTTCATAGAAGCAGGCAACTATGGGCAGGTGGAAAGCACAGACTGTGAGTGCAACACACACGCGCCGACGCATAAATTTTGCAAACACGCTCTTCTGTGCACACGCTGTCATCCCGCTGGAGATCACCATAACAAAGGTCGTCCCCCGGCACACACCCTACAAATTAATAGAATCTCTACACAGCACACACAGACAACTTCCCTGTTTACTGCCTCAGTAGATAATTGGTGTTTACATCCAAAGCAGGCAATTATACCCTCCCTTGGCTACTGTCTAGTATTAATTCATTGTAGGAAGTCTTTGCTTATGGGAAAATATATGTTCAGGCATAATAAAACACATCTGAATCTTCGTTACGAGCCCATTTTTGGCACGATCGATGCAATTATGTGTATTTGAACTACAACTTTACTTTGGTTTGCTCTAGTGCTCGCATTCCCCGCCTATCTGCTGGGCATCGACCCCAACCGTCTGCAGGACAAGCTGACCAGCCGGAAGATGGATTCAAAGTGGGGAGGGAAGTCTGAGTCCATTAACGTGACCCTGAACCAGGAGCAGGCCAACTACACACGAGATGCCCTGGCCAAAGCGCTCTATGCACGCCTCTTTGACTACCTGGTGGAGGTATTCACGCTTGATGATGCAGCTGAAGAAAAACAGACTAAAGAAAATGAAACATTTGCTTTTAATTCAGCTGATGTATATAATATACACACACCTCATCTGCTCTTTGCATTTGTCTCATTTCCTTACTTTGTCTGCCTTCTCCAGTCTATAAATAAAGCCATCCAAAAACCATATGAAGAATTCAGCATCGGAGTACTTGACATTTATGGCTTTGAGATATTCCAGGTTAGGCTTCTCGTAACTTCCAGATACTTAACCTTTTAACGCATCCACTAAAATACTAAATGTGTGTTTTATAGCAGGATTTGTTTCATCTCTTACTGACCGTGTTGTATTTTCTTCCTCAGAGAAACGGTTTTGAGCAGTTTTGCATCAACTTTGTCAATGAGAAACTGCAACAGATCTTTATCGAACTCACCCTGAAGGCTGAGCAGGTAACTGCACTGTGCAGCGCATGGATTTGACTCCACTGTGTTTCAGTTGGTGAGGACTGGATTGTTCCTTCACTATATGTTCTAAAACCAAATATTATGCTCTCATTGTCTCTCAGGAAGAATATGTTCAGGAGGGCATCAAGTGGACGCCCATCGAGTACTTCAACAACAAGATCGTGTGCGACCTTATTGAAAATAAACTGGTAAGCTCATAAACGGGCTAACTGACGGAGGGTTTATGCAGATTGCGTAAAAGGGGTTCTCATTAGAAAACAAGTGGGCCTCTAAAGCAGCGAGAGCTAGGTGCTCTGCTTTCGGCAAACAGTGAAAACAGAAGAACAGATCGCTCAGGGTCACAACAGGAAGAATCAAGTCACGTGACCAAGATACAGCAGTAACATCAGGGGTAACATTTGCATTTTTTTTTTGGAAAAGTTTTATTGTACATTTGGGGATCTTTTAAACCCAGGATCAAAATAATTATCTGACATTCTTGGAAATTTTGGATCTCTATTTTCACAGTAAATCAGATAAAATATGATATTCCCAATAGCCAAAAAGGGAAGAAGAAAAAAACCCATATGGAGCATTGGTGGAGAGCTGCAGCTGAGGAAGTGCTCTGCTAAGTGGAGGAGCTGCAGTTTGATCCTCTGTATTCTTGGAGTTGTATGAATTTGTGTGTTTGAAGTGTTTGACTGGATGACTGAAAAATGGTGATTTACATGCAGTCTAAAGACATCAGGCTTTCAATCACACTACTCTATAAAAGTAACTTTATATAAGTTTCATTCTGGCCTTTAAAGCTCATATTAAAGCTCTACACACATTTACTGGGAACCTCGAATTCAAATTTGAATTCATAGACATTACTATGAAAAGTACCCAGCTGATTACCATTTCAAAACATTTTGTATTATATAATTGCACGTGTGCTAAATTGTATCCATTTCTAATAGATATCCATTTATCTAAGAGTTATCAAAATTCGTAAGAACAAAATCGTAGGTGAGAGCAGCTGAAAAGCCATCATCTCTTTGCAGAACCCTCCGGGTATCATGAGCGTGCTGGATGATGTGTGTGCCACCATGCATGCCAAAGGAGAGGGTGCAGATGGCACTCTGCTGCAGAAACTGCAGGCTGCTGTGGGGACGCACGAACATTTCAACAGCTGGAACTCGGGCTTTGTTATACATCACTATGCCGGGAAGGTAAGATTTTATTGGGAAGTAAAACGTGCTTGATGTGGCGCTAATTAAACCTCAAAGATTTGATTTTTTTTTTTTTTTTTAAGTGAAAATATCTGGTGTCATCGCAGGTGTCGTATGATATCAGCGGCTTCTGTGAGAGAAATCGGGACGTGCTCTTCCCCGACCTCATCGAGCTCATGCAGAGCAGTGAATTGTGAGTTTCCTTTACTGGTCCAATTTTTGCACCGATGGCATAATTAAAAAAAAAACAATGCATTAACAAAAAAATTGGTCTCTTTAGTAACTTCATCCGTAGCTTGTTCCCTGAAAACCTCAACACAGATAAAAAAGCAAGGCCGACCACAGCAGGTTCAAAGATCAAGGTGAGAGTTTTTCTTCATTTCCTCAAAGTTGAATCTTTAACAAAGATTGGTTGATTTTGTTCAGCAGCACATTGATCTCACGCTGTTGTTTCCCTCGCAGAAACAAGCGAACGACCTGGTGAACACGCTGATGAAGTGCACGCCACATTACATCCGCTGCATCAAACCCAATGAGACAAAGCGGCCGAAAGACTGGGAGGAGAGCAGGTGAGAATGCTCGCCGCCACGCTTTGAGGCACTCTGAACGATATCACAGGGGATGCTTGCTGATCAGCAGCGCTATCTGTTTTTAGGGTTAGGCATCAAGTTGAATACCTCGGACTGAGGGAAAACATCCGCGTACGAAGGGCTGGATTCGCATATCGGAGGCTCTTCAGTAAATTTCTGATGAGGTAAGTTTAATCGTGCGAGTTTATAGAATCGGCTCCTGAAAAAAGAAACACAGCTCACACTGTGATTTGTTTGGGGGGATTTTTGGTGCTTTTTAAATCCAGGTATGCCATTCTAACAGCTGAAACATGGCCGTGCTGGAGAGGTCCAGAGCAGCAGGGGGTGCTTCACCTCCTTCGCTCCGTCAACATGGATAACGATCAGTACCAGATGGGACGCACCAAAGTCTTTGTAAAGAACCCAGAATCGGTACGGATCTCTTCATATTTTATATTCCTTCAGGTTGCATATTTGTTCTAACCTGTGGTGAAACATAATCAACTTTACAAATAAAGATCTTAGATTGAAAACCCATGAAAAGCTTACACTGCATGCAAGATATATGCTGTCGTACCTCTCAGTGGTGAGGTAAAAAGCAAGCTGCGATGAAGGCAGAGAAGATTATGCTGCATGTTTTTTGACTCATCTCAGCAGGACGATATTAATGTTGCTGCGCTCAAATGTTTGTGTGAAAAGGGACTGAAATAGCTTCAAAGATTAAAAAAAGTTCAGACCACAGCTACTTTCTAACCTCCACATAGCTGCAAGATGTTGGGGGAAGTTTTTGCAAGTGCATTATTGACATTGTCGCACGAGGATGTTGTTGCGATTGTGTTTTTCAACGAAACAAGCTTGACAACAGCTAATAATAATGCTTCAGCTGGTTCATTACCCACTTCAATTCAATTTAATTCCATTTTATTTATAAAAAAAATTATATTATATTAGCACTATATATTGTAAGGTAAAGACCCTACAAAAATACAGAGGAAACCCCAGCAATGAGACGAGCTCCTGTGAGCAAGGATTTGGTGATAGTGGGAAGGAAAAACTCCCTTTTAACAGGAAGAAACCTCTGACAGAATCCGGGTAAGGAAGACAGGACAAAAGACACACTGTAGAAGACAGTCAGATATTAATAATAACTAATGATTATATGTAGAGTGGTGTATAAACACGGAGAGAGTGATAAAAGGTGAGTGAAGAAGAAACACCCAGTGGATCATGGGAATCTCCAAGCAGCCTAGGCCTATTGCAGCATTGCTAAGGGAGCATTGAAGGTCACCCAATCCTGCTCTAACCAGAGAAATGTTGTGCTTGACATACACTAAACTTGAAGAAATACTCATGCACATATGCCTTTCAGCTGTTTCTGCTTGAGGAGATGAGAGAGAGGAAGTTTGACACTTTTGCCAGAATCATTCAAAAAGCCTGGAGAAAATACATCGCTAGGAAGAAGTACGAACAGATGAGAGAAGAGGGTGAGTTACACAAACGATGAGATTCTCTGCACAGGTTGCACCAAATCCCGCTGTTTGAGTTGGTTTTATAAATGTTTGTCCTTCCTTGTGACACTCAGCCTCAGACATCCTGTACAACTCCAAAGAGCGGAGGAAGAACAGCATCAACAGGAACTTCGTTGGCGACTACCTCGGGCTGGAGCAGAGGCCTGAGCTGCGGCAGTTCCTCACCAAGAGGGAGCGCGTCGACTTCGCTGATTCGGTTAACAAGTTTGATCGCAGGTTCAAGGTTTGAAGCTTTGGGAATTCTTGTGGTTTTGTCCAATCAAGGAAAGAGTTGCAGTACTGTGCAAAAACCTTGAGCCAATCCCTCATTTCTTTATATTTTGCTAGGAAAATGAAAAATAGGTGCAGTGATTTATTAAAACATGTTGCAAACATACATGGAAATAGAGTATAAAAAAACAAAAAGGGAGTTTTTACCATTCTAACAAGCTTGAAAGTTTACTATGACCACCTTTATTCTTCAACCCGAATTATCTCGGGGAGCTTTCTTCTAATTTCTTCAAGTAGTCTTCAGGAATAGTTCTTTTTCTTGGCTTCTTGAAGGATATTCAAGGCTCTTCTTTGGATGTTGGCTGTCATTTGTTCTGTTTTTCATCAAGATGATCCCACACTGCTTCAGCAGTGTTGCGGTCGAGTTTCTGGGGAGGCCAATCCATAACTGATCATGTTCCATTATGTGTTTTCTCTATCCAGGTATGCTTTTTACCATATTGACAGTTTGGATAATTGTCATCCTCAAAAATGAAACCACTTTCAGTCGAAAGCTTTGCAGATGGTATTTCATAATGGATCAAACCTGTGCATTAATTGTCCAGATCCTCAAGTGTTTTTAAGGACACGCTGCACACCATGCACAGATATCCTCACTATTTTATGCACGTCAAACTGTGTTATCTCAGGCATTTTTCAAAACTTGACAAAAGACATTTGTATGTGTTATGTGTGGACACAAGCTTGAATGAGTCACAGGTCAAAAGCATTTCTCTGAAAACGGTCAGGCACAAGGACTGGACTGAAAATGAGTGGAAAAAGTAGCCAATCTCCAAAGAAAACAATTGAAAGACCTCCAGAAAGTCTGGAAAACTATTGCCTAAGACCAGTTTGATAAAAATAAGGAAATGAAGGGTGGCTCAAAAGTATGGCAACATATTCTATGTTGAGGTTTTTTTTTAACAATAAGACCTTAAGAGTTATAAAAGAAATCAAACTCCTGCTTTCTTGCTTGTCGTCGACTTAAGAAAAAATTTACTTTGTCCGCTGTAGCTGTTGTCTCCCTGAGCCTGGTTTTGCTGGAGGTTTCTTCCTGTTAAAAGGGAGTTTTTCCTCCCCACTGTCACCAAAAAGCTTGCTCATAGGGGGTCATATGATTGTTGGGTTTTTCTCTGTATGTATTATTGTAGGGTGTACCTTACAATATAAAGCGCATTGAGGCGACTGTTGTTGTGATTTGGTGCTGTATAAATAAAATTGAATTGAACTGTACCTTGTCCCCAGATTCACCCGCTTTCCTTTTCTCACTTGTTTTCTCCCCTCAACCCAGTCTATCAAAAGAGATCTGATCCTGACCCCGAAAGGCATCTATCTAATTGGCCGAGAGAAGGTGAAGAAAGGTCCAGAGAAAGGACAGATAAAGGAAGTACTAAAGAGGAAGATGGAGTTTGGAAGCATCAGCAGTGTCTCTCTCAGGTATGTATCTAATTTAACAGAGATACATTACTAAAAGTTGTCATTTTTATGTAGCCTGTGTATTTTGTTACTGCTGCTAGTCTAATCGGCACCGAAGTGAAAAATGTAACTGCGTCCTCTGCTCTCTTCTTGCTGCTATTTTAACGCTTCCTTGAATGTCTTTCAGTGTTTCAATTACATGTACTGCTTCCTCTTTCTGTTTTTAAACTTCAGCAAGAGGCAGTTCATGGTATTTTTCTCCTTCTTAGTACGAGGCAGGATGATTTCTTCATCCTTCACGAAGCCCAGTATGACAGTTTGCTGGAGTCCAACTTTAAGACAGAGTTCCTTAGTTTGCTTTCCAAGCGCTACGAGGAAGTGACAAAAAGAAAACTGACAATCTCCTTCGCTGACAGGTCGGTAGAGGAACATACAGCCTTTGGTGGTATGAGAAAAAAGACACAGGGGTGACTAATGCACGTTCTTCTTGCTTAAGACTGGAGTTCAGAGTGAAGAAGGAGGGCTGGGGTGGAGGAGGCACGAGAATAGTAGTGTTCCAGAAAGGCCCTGGAGACCTGGCCCAGCTCAAACCTGGAGGGAAGACCCTGTCTGTCACAATAGGAGATGGTCTACCCAAATCTTCTAGTAGGTTAAAATAAGTCATGATGCTGTATAGACTCGAAAAAAGTAGGAACAAATTTAAATAGTAAATAAAATGCTGCCTGTATAACCATCCTAACTGTCCCTTCTTTTGATTAGAGCCAACCAGGAAATCTTTTCCTCAGTCTTACGGTGGAGGTGGAGGAGGAGGAAGAAACCACGTAGCCACCAAATGTAAGCGACGACTCACCTGTTATCCTACCCAAAGCCTTTAGATATGGAAAAACCCTTCCCAGTGGCTCAAAGTAACTAAATAGGAAGAGTGGATGTACTTATTTAAAGATAAAAAAGTACTGCAGTATTTACACCCTGTTGTATTTGAACTATTTCAGAGGCAATCATAATCCTTTTTACTTTACGTTTATTGAACAGCCAATTGCTTGCTTTGTACGTCTAGGTCGTAAATAAAAGTTGGTGATCATCTCGTACAATACGACATATGGTTGCAGTATGTAAAGCTGTAAAACAATAAACGAGCAAAGGCACCAGTGATAACAGTGGTGTCATATAACACTGAAATGGGCTGCTCTGAGTCTTTACCATCGTACCGCTGGTCTGTTATTGAAGCACACATTTCGTTCTCTCTCCTCAGCGCATCAGAACGGCGGAGCCAAATTTTCCAGAGGTCCTCATAACCCACAAGCTGATATCACTTATTCCTCCCCGCAAAAGCAGGGCCGGCCACCCTACGGAGCCCCGCCCAAACTGGGATCCCAGAGAGGCCCCCGACCTCCAGCGCCAAACCAGTATAACCAAGGAAACTTGGACTTCCTTAATGTGCCTGATCAGGGCATGTCAGGGTAAGACATATTTTTAAAAAAACATTAAAAAAAAGTATGGAAGGTGTGGTTTGTAAGGGATTGCCAAGGTGAGGCTCACTGAAACCTGCGAGTAACTGAAAGTTAGAGCGAGGCAGATAAACCTGTTTGTTTTTAACTGAATTACTGAATTGTCTTTTCCATACTAGATGTTGTTTCGCTGGTTTGGGGGGGTGTTCTGGAAACAAAGTAGTTCCTACCAGCTGCACTCAGAGGCGGGTCAGAAAGCCTGGTTAAATAAATGTTGAGGGTTGAGAGAGATTAAACACATTAATTCCTTAAACCTGGAGCGAAAGATCACTGACAGCCTCTTAAATCCATTCAGGGTGTGGCACACGGTGTTGGTTAAAGTCAAAGACTCTATATCAACGACAACAACACCCTGTTTTTATGTTTGTTTGTTTTTTAGCTGACAGTCTACTATTCAGGTTCAAGGTTAGCGTTCTGACCGCTGCTGTCTTTCTTTTTTGGAATACGGATGAGACCGGGCTGGGATGAGTCCTGAGGATGTTTTAGCTGAGACTAGTGCTGGTTTGCAAAGTTCATTCAATGTGATCTTAAACTGGATGCTGTATTCTGCTAAAAAATTAATTCTTAAAACAATGAGTAGTTAAGTAGTTATAAAGAAACTGAACAGCTGATTCCTCAGAGTTTTATAACTCTGCTATAATTAAGCCCAACTTTAAGCCTTTTAAGGGGCAAATTTTACAGAAATTAACTCTCATACGGTGCACAAAGGGGATAATTATCTATAGAGAGCAAAACACATTTTTTTCCTGTTGTAAAGTTAGGTATTTTAACATGGGAGTTTATTGGGATTGACTCGCTTTTAGAGCCAGCCCCCAGTGGCCAGCTGAGGAACTGCAGCTTTTGGCACTTTTGCCATTTTTTAACCCATGCGTGATAGTTAAAAGTTAATTTTATTGATGTTAATAAATGAATAAAATGTGAATAAATTATGGTCATGAGCACCTCCTTTTTTTCTTTTTTTCTTCTTTGTCATAGGAAGCAGAGGAAAAGGAGCATCAACCAGCGACCTCCTCCTGCTCCTAAACCGCAGCCTCGACCTCAGGGTCCTCGTTGCCGGGCGTTATATCAGTACGTCGGCCAAGACACGGACGAGATCAGCTTTGAGGTCAATGATGTGTTCGATCTCGTCAAAGAAGGTGCGTGCACGAAAGCAACGACATGTAGTGAGATGCAGATTGATGAAGATAGACTGAAAGTGGTTTATGACGCGTTTCTCTACCGTTTCTCTCCGCAGACCCGTCAGGCTGGTGGATAGGCAGAATTAGAGGGAAGGAAGGCCTCTTCCCAGGTAACTACGTGGAAAAGATTTGATGATGACCATGTGAACATGTCTGTGTTTGCTCATAAACAGATGTAATTCAGCACATTCAGAAACTGCCTGCGAGTTGTTCACGGATGCATCGGGCCTTTTAAAGGGTCGAGCTCTCTGACGTTTGAGCCCCAGCTAATTTACCCGGCAGCGTGCCATAGAAGCAGAACACATGAAGGATTACTCTTGAGTTTATTATCGCTAAAGCACAACTGCAAATAGCTGCTCAGGTTCCATCTTTGTCTTGGTATCAAACAATTCCGTTGAGAAAGAAACCGACGAGGTCTTCGACATCACCTGCAGAGCAACAACACCTCTCTTTGACTCGTTACTTCACAGTTTACGACTCAAAGTTACACCGAGTGAAGGCGTAACAGAAGAGCAGCATGAAAATACTGCATTGCTTCCTGATGTTTACACCGTTTTATCTGCCTGAAGCTTTCTTCACGATCAATGACGACTACTTCTTTTGATTAAGTCAACAAGCGTCTAATCGAGCGATAACAGACTTTTGAAAATACTGAAATTGCCACAAATGAATTTGACTGATGCTTTTGCTCTGAAACTTCAGATCAAATCAAAGCCATTAAGAGGAGCAACATTTTAATGTCAGTTTTATCTTCTTTTTTTTTTATACTCTGAGATTTTTTTACTGATATTTCTCGTGGTGTTTTTTTATATTTTCACCTTAATAAAAAAAGGAAAAAACAAAGACATTTATTTTCACGTTTTTACCTCGAGGACTTTTGCAATTGTTTGCATTGTGTTGCCAGTAAGTTAGAAAAACATTTCTGAATAGCAGAACAGAAAGAAAGAGATGGCTGAACTTTAATATGAACTTGAATGTGATTATTTTGGCCAGAGTTGTATTTTCATTTCAAATTGTGGTGGATTTTTGTAAAATAATGTGATTACTTACAGTCCTTTTGTTAATTTTTTTTTAATGTGAATGAGAAGAGAAAAATAAAGACTCACTCAGAAAGATTTTTCTTTTAGTTGTTATAAAGTTTGACATGTTCGCTTGCAAAAATAATATTATACCTGTTCTGAAGCGTCCCAAAACCGCTTTCCTGTTCCTACAAGTAGTAATATGATATATGCTCACTTAGGTACACATTGCTGGTATTAGTTGGACCCCCTTTTTGCCAGCTTTAATTCTTCCTGGCTTAGAATAAACAAAGTGCTGGGGGAAAAACATGGAAGCACTGAAAGATGCACAGATTGTGCAAAGATCTAAACAAAATAATAATCTGAGGAAAGTGCAGTGTTGCCAGTCAGCTGCTGCAAACAGGACACAGCATAGATCTTTAACCTGCGTCTCAGCAGCAGCTTCGTTTAAAGCTGCGCAGCCTGCGGTAATTGGATTGGCCAAAACCTCCTGATTGGTGCTGCACAACTATTTTTCTATAAATTATGACGGCCCTGAGAGATTAACAGCTCATCTCTGTCTCAAACTTGATCATCGTGGCAGTGTGGAAGCACCAGATTTTGTATTTTTTTTTTTTTTTTTTTTTTTAAGATATT
>VUQG01043924.1:69708-81903 GCA_015106755.1 Etia nguti | reverse complement strand
TAACGTAAACCACCGCCTCTGTTCAAAGATGGTCGTTCACAGTGGACATAAATGGCTTCTTGGATATATAGGATATAAATCCTATATTTTGAGTAGTCATGGACAGTAAGATCTACCAATAGCATCTGGTTCTATATCCATTATCAGGATCCATACACATGAATCAAGGACAGTTTGTCTTTTCATATTTAATGATTACAAAAACAGAATGCAAGACGTAAAAAAAAACCATTACAGTATAACGCGGCTTGGCTGCGTGTGTTTTTAATTCTATTTCATGCACATTGCATCCATCAGCTTACATTTTTATAGTTTATACATCCTATTAGATTAGTGTATCTTTGTGAAATTGTGGGATTCCAATGATGCAGAGTGTTTGACCTTCAGAGATATAAACATTTCACACACACATTATGGCTTTCTACATAGATCTCATACCTATACTATTTCTTTGTTTCACTCTATTCAGTTAGATCTTTCATGACCTGCAAAACAAATGAATAGGTGGTTACTTTTGACAAAGTTGCAGCACAAATATAAAACATAAGGGCACACACTGCTGACAAAACAAGCTCCCCAAGGCATCTTTTCTATAGTAGCTGTGTGTATGCATGTGTGTTAGGTCATTAATACAGCTATCGAACCACATTGTTTCAAATGATGAATGCTGCCTCTTGTGCCATGTGCGTACTGTTTTTGTGTCTGCCTTTGGAATTGACAGTGCTGTTTTTACTCGAGCCCAACAGTGATTAGCCGAGCATTACTGCTGGCGCTGTTCTCCGGGAGACAAAAACAGATAAATGTAGGCAATTATTTCTGCTTCAGCAGCTTTAGCTAAAGCACCATCTCACCTTTCTGTAAGCGAGAAACTGAAATCCTACCTGGGGAAAATTAAACATGATCCATTCGCTCGCTCCCTCTCTTTCCCTCCCTGGCTTGTAAAATATAACAACTGAAATGCACACTATCTGAGGGGATTCGATAAGGTTGCTGAGTGATACAAGTGATTCAAAAACTGCTTTTTTTCAGGTAATGAGTCATCAGCTTTACTACCTCGCTGTCTCCAGTCTGCAAAGTGCATCCTATTGTCAGCTGTTTACAATGTCTGCAGGCAAGCCAGTCTCACATTAAGATGTGTAATAGATACATTAGTCCACAGGGTAAAACATATTAGTTCTAAAATTGTTGCATCCCTACAGTTTTTTTGATTGTCATTGTTACTTGACTCCATCAGCTTTTTAGTGACTGCCAAGATTATCTTGCTTTATAGATGGGAAAAGTCACAACCTTCCGTTTAAGAGTTGATGATGTGCCATCACTTAAATCAGAACCGTGGGACCACATACTGTACCACCACCAAGGCCAAAAACCCTGCAGTGCTCAGGAAATTTAATGTTTGAATTTAAATTTTAATGCCTCGATGTTAAAGGACCCTGTGGTAGACTGGTTAGAGAGGCTCCAGAGTTCCCCACTGTGATCGCATCATTTATCCAACCCTGAATTGGACAAGCAGTCAAGAAAATAGTTCACATTTATAATGCAACGGTTCTAATATAGAACTATTATTTATTTATTTATTTTCACTGTTCATTTTAAAACCTGCTTTTTCATTAGATTTAAGCACCAAAAAGTAAGATAGCTTACACAATAATAATAATAAATAAAAGCTATTGGAAATAAAGCTATTACAACAAAGCTATTACAAATTTAGGTGTGACTGGAGCTCGTCTGCCAGCTCAGCTTGAAATCGATCAAATCAAAACTTTCAGCAAACCTCCTTAAAAACAGACAAACGTACAATGACACATTAGCACGTATCGGCAGCAGGTATTACATTTATTTTATTTATCTACATTTTATTGCCATTTGGTTAGCTAATGTTTGCCTTGCCTGTAACAGTCAGTCACAGTGCTATTCCTTTTCTACCCCTTTATGCATCATAGTTGTTAGCCTAGTTGTGTGTTTATAGTGTTAAACTTTAAATACGTGTTAAAGTGCACATCATGAATGTTAATACTACAGGTTACTGCATCTTTGCAGTCTGCTAATCAGCATTTTACTGTAATGACATAAATGTGAATCTAATCTAGTTTTCATATCAGAAACAAAATCCATTGTATTTTATACATGTACGGTACAGAAAATGTCAAAGGCAAAGCTATTCAGTTTCTGATGTGAGTGTATGTAAATGGGCAGTGGAATTTATTTCTCTTGCAGTGGGGGTTCCACCTAAAATCTTGCCTAGGGCGCCAAAGTGGTTAGAGCCAGGACTGATGTAGGATATAGATGTAGGAGGACATCAAGCACCCAGGAGTGCCATGAAAACTGCCACTATTCTGTTCCAGTCGGTCCATTCAATCAAATTCTATTGGTCTATTAACCGTATACTAACTCTGTTGCCATTTCAGACCTGCCACTCCCACCTGCTCTGCTTTCCTTCCAGTATGATCACCTTTGGGCTTTTAAACCATCTCCAAATCCTGGACTTTGATTTTGTCTCATCCTTCAGCCTTGGTGGTTTTTTAGGCCTAACTTCCTGAATCATGAGAAAAAAAGGTATCACCTGAGCTTTGCTCCTTAAAAAACATAGAACAGAGAGCACATATAAATATACACAAGGCAATAAAAAACAAGAGACTGTCCATTAATCAGCAGCTGCTAGAATGATCCATTGACTGTTTGCTCATTTTCAAGCAAAGCTACAAAGCTATTAATATCACGTATTTTTACTCATCATGGTGCCTGGCTCCTTGAACCAAGGTTTTTAGTTATGGGAGTGTTTGGGGTTTTTCTCATATTTCTCTCTCTCTCTTTTTTTTTTTTTACCTCTATATATACACAGGTAGTCCCATTGAGAGTCAATGTCTCATTTACATGAGAGACCTGAGAGAGTGTATTATTTATATTTGTGGTTCATGTTTTCTTGCTTGATTGTGTTAGATTCTTTTATTTCCTGCCTGTGTTACTCATTAGATAATGTAATCTTTAGTTGTCATCTTATGTGTTCCCATCTGTCTGCCCAGTCAGTCATGTCTCAATGTTTGTTTAGCTCCTGACACGTGTCAAGTTCACATTTTTTAGTCCTGGTCTTCGTGTTTGTCACTTCCTGTTTTATTTTGATAGTCCCTCATGTCATGTATACCATGTTTACTCTTGCTCCCCCTCTTGTTGTTAGTCTGATTCTGTTCAGCTGTGTTCCCTGGTGTTTCTTCTCACCTTAATTACCTGGTGTGTATATTTTGTCTGAGTCTCCCTTCATCCCCCGTCACTTTGTCCCTCATGGTTGTGTTCACCCTTGCAGTATGGTTTCCCTGAAGGGTCATGGATTTGTTTTTTTCTAAGTTTTATGGCTCACATTAGTTTACCACCTAGTTTAAGTTAAATAAAACCACTTTTACTTTACCCCTTGTGTTTCTGAGTCCTGAGTTTGGGTCAGCCAGCCTTGACATACTGATTGTGACTGTTGGTTAACCGTTAACACAATGGCATTTCTACACAAGTCAAACCCAAAGCAACATTATAAGTTGGCTAAAATTTGAGCAGCATAAGAGTTTTGATTATTTAAAATAATTAAATATATACAGCACCTGAGTCAGCAGGATTGGAAGAACTGATAATATTTCCTTTAAACAAAATGTATTTCGTCCATGTAAACACAACTAATGAATGTCAGTGGTGCTATTGTAAATATTGCATTACCATTTGTTGTAAGCACATTAAAGACAAAAAAGAAAGAAAGAAAGATTGGATTTAATCATTAATATTGCCTATATGAAAACTCCCTTGATGCCTTTGCTTTTTTCTATCAGTGATAAAGAGGCTGGATGGAATACTCCATACACAATTTATGAAAGTGCCCTTTCTTAATGCCGTGAAAGGTCAAGAAGTGGTAATTCACTAGAGAAATTACCGTTGCACATGGCAAGACTGGCGAAATAATATCAGGCACTACTGGTATGCTGAGCGGAAGAGTAGAACTGAAGCAGAATTGTTTTATGGTTCCACTTTACTATTCTCATCTGATGCTTTCTATATAATTGCACAGCTTCCCCAGCGAAATCTGCACAGTGCAGCAATCTATCATGTGGGGAAGCTCAGAAGACATTAGGAAGAAGAATCTCTCCACAGAGGAAGCCATAAAACCTATACATACTTTAAAATACACTATTTAGTTTGAAACTATCTGTCCTTTACACCTGAACAAGGAGGGAAGGGACAAAGTCATCCACAAGATCTTAAACTGAAACAAGCGCAAAGAAATATACTGCATATATCGTGCGTGACAAAGTCTATAACCATTTGCAAATCAGATTTCCAAAACAGCCTTGATGCTGTGCAACAATGAAATAAAGCCAGAATAATTAGCAAATTATTTAAACATATTTCATAGACAATGGTAAAAAGACAACATGTCAGATTTTGAAGCATGAATTGTATTTATATTATTTTAAAACAGTGATTTTGATCTTGATCCAAAGCTTTCAAAAAAGTTGGGGCAGGTGTATGATTTCAACGGGATTGCATCACCACTTTTTTCACTCTGTAAGAGTTGAAGGCCAAATGTTTTCCTATTCTGGCCTGATATAAGGCAGGCCAGTTTATCACTTGGTACCATGCTGCTGGTATAGATGCAGAATGTAATGAAGTACTGTTGTCATGCTGTAACAAGCAAAAGGTATTTCTGTAAAAACCTTCTGCAGAGTTCCAGTGCTGTCAGTATTGCATTTTTCTACGTGTTTTGCTTTTTAATTCTATTTTGCATTGCTATCTTTATGATTTTCTAATTTCAGGTTCATGATATTTGAAAACTCCATCATCTGTATAAGCTTCCCATATGAGTCGCTAAGTACGATATCAACGCTTACAGTACTTTGAAAAATGCAGGAACTTGCAATTACCAAAATGCAATAAAAAGGTAAAATTGGAGTTCTCAGTGTGCGAGCTGTTCATTTTCTGGCCCAGTACCTGCCCCATTATTTGGCGTGGATGTGAGTGTAATTTTTTTTTCTCACTCATATGTGCCTCTTTGGAGTCAGAGCAGATGGATCAAGTTCCCCATGTTATGTAATGTAATATATACCTCTAATACCCTCATAGATGCTAGTTTTTGAACTGTGAGTTGATACCAAGTCAGATGATTGGTCAGACCACAGATCAGTTTTCTACTTTGATTTAGTTTATCTTCAATGTGTTTGCATTTTTTTTCCTTTAATGCATCATCGAGTTTTAACTTATATTTGTGAATCCTCTGCCACTGGTTTTCAAAAGCAACTTCTTCCAGTTATTTTCAAAAGCACTTTTGAAAACCAACTGTGATTTCGTGGGGACCGTGGGGTCCCAGAGATTGCAGGCATTTGATATCAGGTTTCAGCCTCATGTTCTGTGTACTGAGATTTCCCCAGATTTTCTTAATCTTAATGAAGCCCTGCATGCCTGCTGTGCCAGGGAAGAGGATCTTAAACTATTGCTCAAAAAGCAGTGGAAGAGGGGTGTTATCGGTGGTGCCACTACCAGGTGCTGAGAGTTATTGCAAAGGCTATCAGAACAAGGATCTCTTCAAGCAATGCTGCTTTTATGAAGGCTGGGGAGAAGATGCAACAAGACACAAACCCTACAGAGGCTTCTGGGAACACCACAGGACTGACAGCTGAAGGTCAACCTGAGGACACCATAGCAAGGCTACCCTCAAGCCTGACATGGTTCTAGTGTCAGACTTCCAGGCAGGTGGTCCTGGTGGAAGTGAGTGCAACCTGGGAAAACTGGATGGGAGAAGCGCTTGAGGAGAAAGTGGCCAATTACAGGATGGAAGACCCATTGTTACCCCACTGATTTTGGTTGCTGAAGTTTTCCCAACCTGTCACTCTACCTGGCCCTCAAGTTGCTGAGGATCAGGGGAATACGTAGCAAGAGACCCATCAGGTACATCACTGATACAGCTGTCTCTCCCAGTAGCTTCTGTTCAATGCCAACTGTGGGTTTAGAGGAGAGATCATCAACTGCAGCTTCTTTTATTCCCATTCTCACACTTCTGTTGCCTGTAGTTGTTTTTTGGGGCTCTCCTGTGTGTCACTTCTGGACTTCAACCCAGCCATAAAGTGGTTCTCTCCCCATGCATTGTAGTCCAATGTTTTTGTATTTCTATATTAATGTATTTCAGAATTTCCAGCTTCTTTTTTGCCAAATAGTTTTTGGTTTGTCTGTTTGTTGTTTTACATCATTGTGTGCTTGAATCATCTCTTTTTAATCTTTTTATGTTGTCTCACCGATTCATTAAAAAATAAAATCCAATCAGTTATTATCAGAATATTTAACCTTTTTATTCCAAATCATTATTTCTATGGACTGAGTAAGGGGAGTACTTTTGCAAAGATGCTCCTGCCTCCTGCTGACAGTTATTCCCACATTTACAAACCTGCGTAAAAGGAGACAAACTCCTGTCACTTGGCCTGCCCAAGTCTTATTTCCCTCTCAACATGCATTCATGTACCTGTCATTTGTCTGTCTTAGAAATAATCTTTTCTTGTTTTCACACTTCCACCTTTGTAATCTACAGCCAAGTACACCTTGTTCTTGTAGATAGGGGTCTTTAGGCCCTATCCTAAAAGCGAATGTAAATGGTAAGAAAGGTGATGGGAGAAGAACAGAAATGTGTGAAGCACGAAGAATCTTCAACAAGTCCCAGGAATCCAGTGATGTAGTCCTTCTCTCTGGCGCTATATTTTCTGGTACAGATGCAGGCCCACTGAGGGGGTGATGGTATTTTTTGTTCTAGTGGGTATTTGATTTAACTAAATCTGCTTTCTGGTGTCATGACTGATCACTGAAATGATAGTGTGCATTGTTTTTGGCTCAGTGTACATATATTATTCACAGCTTCACAAGCTTCAAATCAGAACCTGAATTCTCAGCTAAAGAGTCTAAAGCTAGCCCCCTTAGGGAGTGACAGGTGGAACCTCTGACATTGAGGGTCTGGTATCAGGGTTGGTTCCTGTCTACTATGGTCAACCAGAAATAAAAAAGGTGGGCAGAGCATCTGGCTGACATTGATTCTTTAAAAGAATAACATGGTTAATATACACACTGAGAGGCAGTCTCTTTAAACCCTCAGAACAAAACCTTTCCAGCTTTTTGTGTCCAAATTCTTGCAAATACTGCTTTTATCAATGCTACTATGGCTGCAGCAAAAGCAAGGTGATAGTCAATGTTTAAATGTTATATTCACCCTCCAGTTCACATAGAAACATAAGCATCTCTCCAGGAGGGAAAATCAAGGCTCATTTTCATGTTGTTACATTCCTTCAGAACATTGCTTACATAAAAGTACACGAGAATGTATTGAATAACAGTTCAGCACCATAATGCACATTTAATTGACACAAAAGGTTTCCTCTCAGTGGCCTCAGCACAGTCCGAAAGAATGTAAATGAGGAAAAATCTCTGATTGATTTTTAAAGAACTGGTTTGTTTGTTTTTCTGACCAAAACAGTACTGATCTACTGTTTCGTGAGAAGTGTTAACCCAGGGAGATAGAGCATCGCAACACATCTTAAAGCAACACAACTGCTACAACAGGTAAACTGGTTCTACACAGACTGCACAGAGGAGAGTGAAAAACGAACAATCTGACTCAGCTGCTGGAGTGATAGCAGGTTATACGTTTAAGTATTTGATTTGATTTATTTTTTAATGTATTTATTTATTTTTTTACAAGCCATATGTCTGTGCTTTACTTGTCTTGCTCTGAGCTGATAGCAGAACACCTCCACACGCTCAGACACACAACAGTCTGTTTTGAACCTCTTTGTGTTTGTACCTCTGATCACGTAAGCGAGTGGGCGGCGGGATACTCCAGAGGAGGGAGTAGGCTGCCTGCCCAGTCGGGAGATTTTTTTATGTTTAGTTTTCTCAATTGGGTGGACACGACACCCTGTTTGGGTGGGCTGAAATAACTGTGTTCTCCTAAAACCTTCCTTTTCTGGTATTCTCTTTGCTACTGGAGTGCATGTTGTCTTCATTTCTGAAGACCTTAAGAAAACAAACAAACAAAAAAACAGACAAGGTGAGGAAGTGATTTAAAAAGATCTCCAAATAATTATTATTGTTATTATTATTGTTGCAACCGTTGTTATCAAAAAGGGAAAAACTCATTTCTCATTGACCATATCTGCAAAGATTAGACCTTGTAGAATAATACCTTATTCTGTGGTTATGCTAATGAAAGAGTTGCCACGGTTACAGGAGGAACATTTGGCAGAGACCAAAGTGAAGAACTTCAGGAGCTTCTCTGCCTCAGGCACTGGGCAGCTTGCAGACACTGACTGAACCATTATTTTATTCTATTTTTTATTTTTTAAAAATCCATAATTTTACTTCAATATTTTTGCACCATTGAACCAGAAATGCTATAGGTGGTGTTATTGTCTGTGACATGTTGATGTCATGTTGTCAAAATCAGAATGAAGCTGATTCTGATTTCTCTACCTTATCAAAGAGTGCTTGAAGACAATGGGAGGTCATCAGTCAGAAGGTTGAAGCTGGTTAACAAATGGACCTCTCAACAAGATGATCGTGAACATACAAACAAACCCAAAAGGAACGTGACCCCAAAATATATTTTTTTTATGGAATATAAGGGGACAGTGTCTCTATAAAGCTTTTCTAGTTATATGGAGGTCTCAGAGTGCTAGATCCCACATTCATCCATTCACACATCTCACACATCTCTCTCTCTCTCTCTCTCTTACACGCACACACAACCATGTTTTCATATCTTTGTGAGGACATCTAATTGACATAATGCTTTCCCTAGTCGCTTACCCTAACCATCAAAATTGAAGGCCTAACCCTGACCCTTAGACTAAACCTAACCGTAACCTAATTGTAACCCTGAAACTAAAACCACATTTTGAGTCTGAAAAATTCCTTCAAACTCGTGGGGACCGGGATTTTGTCCAAATAAGGGCTGTTGGCCCCACAAGCATAGTAAACTTCCAATGTTTGGTCCCCACAAAGTAATGTAAACACGGTCACACACACACACACACACACACAGACACACACACACACACACAACACACACTGATTACACAACGTTAGTACTTTTTTGGGCTCTGTATCTTTACTGAGGACACTTCAACACGTGGGCAGGAATCATAGTAAACCCGCTCGCTCTCCCGAGCCAGAGCTGCACCCTTGGTCTTGTAAAAAAGGAGAAAAAGAAAAAAAATCCTATTGAAAAGTTCTAAAGGGGTTTAAAAAAAACGGCAGTACATGCAAAGTAGCCTTCAAAGATACTCCAAATGAAAGCACTTTGTGGTGATCCCGGTGATTGGTGAATAATTGTGCAAAACATCTACAAGAAGTTGTTTCTTTCGAAGTGAGCAAAGTTACTTTTGGTTTAGCGTTTGAATGTTGAATGTTGTAGAAAGCATTATTGATTGCAGTGTTTGAATTGAACTATCTGCTTCATAGCTCATAGTAATGCATAGACTGTGAAATAAGAGTATCAGTGCAACCATCAAACAGATGCTTCTTTTACTATTGTCTCTTGGAGCTTTTCAGTGAAACAGCCTCACAATTACACTGAGAGCTTTTACTGCTTTTTACTCCATAATACAGGCACCACTGAAAGTGATGCTCCCATTATGGGGGCTTGAGTTTCACCTTTGACAATAGAGGACCTAGAGTTTGATGTGAACGATTTCATCTTCCTCCATTAGGAACAAAAGTGAGAGTGCCTGCATTCAACAACGTGGTTCTTCACTGACTTTTTACAGCTCTTTTTCTCTGTGCTGTAAATCCTCACAATGCACTTCAGCCACGCATCCCCATTTTCAAAATTATAACCACAGGGGAAAAAAAGTGCAATTTCAACCGTGCAGCTCTAATACTTTGATCTTGCTGTGTTTGGAAGGCTGTCTCTCTCCCTCTGTTTTTTCATCTCTGTCTCCTTTGTTTGTTTCTTTCTAATTCTTCATGAACCACATTGAGTGTTGATCATACAGCCAAACAAATATGTCTACTTCGCTGCACTCCAAACACCCTTGAAAAGCCTCCCACTCTTCTGTCGATCATCCACTTTGTCTTTCATTTCCTACGTTTTTTTCTTCCCAGTGCTACCTTAATACTTTAATCAGCTGAAGAAACCGTGGCTTTAATGAGACTGGCATATAGTGCCGTTTATCAACTTCAGAACTGTGAATTTCCATAAGATGGAAAGATGCAAGGAGTTCTAACACTTTAGAGTAAGTCGACCTTCAAACAGAATGAATGCACAGATAAGGAAGCATTGCATGTTCCTTTATCTGCACATTTATTGCTATTGAAGGATGATTGATTGGCTGTTTATGATATTACCTGACCATATACATAAAAGAACATTTATATTTGTGGGCACCAAATTTTGAACAGGCCTGACATCAGCAGTCTGGGGGGAAACATTGTGCACTGCCCCTGGGGCAGGAGGAAATTTGAATTTTACCGAAGATGTCATGTTAATTTAAGTTATAGTGTGTGTGTGTGTGTGTGTGTGTGTGTGTGTGTGTGTGTGTGAGTGAGAGAGAGAGTGAGTGAGTGAGTGATGAGATGAGCCGTATGGCATTTAGATGAAATTAATACTTAATTGAAACTCTGACTGAAAAGATACCGAGGCTAAAAAGTGCAAGAAGTTTTGGTGGATGTGGTATTGCTTGACTTATTCTAGGTGGAGGTTCCAGGTCATCTTTGAGTTCCACCAAATTAAAAATGGTGCGCCTTGATAAAACCTTGCTTTGGTTTTCAAAATAAATGAACACATAGTGAAAATCCTCTCCTGTCTATCACTGACTCCCTGTTCTCTGTGATGCGTCCTCCTGACAGCAACTATTGTTGCCATATCAACTTAATTAAGACATTTTCCATGCCAAATAAGGTGGTGATAATCAATAAACTGAGGTCCACATACAGTACTGTTCAAAGTACCCATCATTTATTTATATCATTCATCATTTGTGCTAGGAAAATTGGAAACAGTTGAAGTGATTTATTGAAACATGTGCAAGCATACATTGAAATCAGTAAATAAGGCACAAACAGAGATTGCACATTTCTAATGAGGATGAAAGTCAATATTTGATATGACCATCTTTATTCTTCAACATAGCCTGAATTTTCTCAGCCTTCAGGGATAGTTCTCCCATCCCAATCTTTGGATGTTAGCAGACTTTTCTTCTGTTCTCTGTCAATAATGATCCTAATGGTGTGATACTGCATGTGTTGTTGTTCATCTGAGGCTGTATTTGGCTAGTTTTAACACTGGTTAGTGATCTGATCTGTTTTTGTTTTTTTTTTAAATATATCTATTACAGCAAAGAGAAAGTTAAACCTTTAGAATGGAAGGAGAGCGGACTATCAGGATGTAACTGCATACAGCACATTTAAACACACCAGACGTCATCCTGTGCTGCACAGCAAACAAATAACATAGAATAACACAGAACTAAAATATCTATAAAATACGTTTAAAGATAAGACTTCACAGGTCCTTGCGATGTATAAACTGATGTGTAAAATCAGCCAAGTGCCCTTTAACTAGATGGAGGAGCCAGTGTACCTGCCTACAGCGAAATGAGGTAAATGAAGTGTTGGACATTTAAGAATCAAGATAATTAATTATCAAACCAAAAATTGACTTTTCAGTCATGAATAACACCTCATTACTCACTTTAGACATTGTGTACACCTCATGTGCTTCACTAACAGATCATGAAGAGCTCTTAGTGAATGAATAAAAGAGCATTATCAAACCTTTATTCATCACCACTTGCAGGTGAGAAAATCTGGGTTTAAAAAATAATAGACTCAATAGATTTTTTTTTATCCTACAGTAAATTCTACAATACATAATTGATTATTCAGTGTGTAAGAGATGGTGCTGCTTCTAGTATTGTTATACTTTCATAAGCTTGACAAGTTACCAGCTTCATTTTAAAGCCCAGGGTGACTGTGATTTGCAATGCAGCTCTCTGGCATGTGGCTGTGTTCGCTCTCCGGCTGTCAACATATTTGAAAAAACAGCTGCAGTATAGGGCAACTAATCTTTTATTGATACATTGACAGGTGGAGGTACACATAATGCGAACCCTCACTGGGCACGTGACACAAGCACTGACAGGCTCGCAACTCAGGGAGAGAGACAAGCCAATAAAGTGACATGTT
>VUQG01043924.1:28518-51976 GCA_015106755.1 Etia nguti | reverse complement strand
AATAACTCAACCTGGTATTCAATACCTACTGCACAATCCACTTTGTATTGTCTCTGTCCTGTCTTTGTTTATCGTACAGTTAGTATTGTATAGTTATCATTATAGTATTGTATAGTATTGTATAGTTAGTAATTAGTACCTTTTTATCCCTTAATTTTACCGGAATTTAGCACATTATTTATTTGTAATTTCTAGTTTTATATCTCTTGGAGATATATCTTTTATATACTTATAAATGCACCATGGGGGGCTTGGGGTGAAACAGAATTTCGGTACACTGTATACTGTGTATATTGCTGTATTGACAATAAAGCTCTTGAATCTTGAATCTTGAAATCAGCTGGTAGCTAGACACCAAGGGTTCTCTTATGTGATCAGTGTTTTGTGCATTTACCCAAAAGGGAAAAAAATGAAACTAAAGTTCTAATATATCAGTGAAAGAAAGAAGCAGGCAATAATAATTACAACTGACAGACAAAAACCAGAAGGGAAAAAATCTTACACGAGCCTATAAAACTGTGCCGTGAGAAGAAATTTAAAGCAAGTCACTGATTCTGTGAGCTTGACGACCTCAGGAAACTTGTTCTAAAGTCGAGGGCCCTGATGGCAAAAACGTGGTCACCTTCAGATTTAAGTCTCAACTTTAAAACAGTCAGAAGGGCCTCAGCTGAGGATCTAAGGATGAAGCCGGCTCAATGGATTCAGTCTTTGTGCTATGTAGCTTGGGGCTAGATTCAGGAAAGCTTTAAAAGTGATCAGTAAAATCTTAAAATCAATTCTAAATTGTACAGGAAGCCATCAGCGTCAAACCAGGACTGGGGTGATGTGATGTTATTTGCTAACGCATCACACCAGCCGCAACATCAGTGAGTTTGAAGCTGATGCACAGACATTAACTACACAGTTTTCTTTCCTTTCTATCATTCAAACCTCAACCTGCTGACATTTTTTTTAAGGCTGAAACAACAGAAAGCCCAATGAAGTAAACAGAAAATAATCTGATTTAAGTTTTGCTAATTTACAATGCAGGCTGGGTACAGAGCAGCTGCATAAAGAAGGACCATTTCATGAGTCACAGCTACAAAAGTCACATTTAAATATTCTTTGATAAATTTAGAAGTTGAGCAAGACAACAGCACACCACCCCCCCAAGTTTAGATTGGTAACAGAAAGATTTTGGTAGTTGGTTGGCAACAAAATAATTATGTCACAAAATAATTTGTTTGCTAAGACCAGAGAGAAAGATTGTAGGCTATTTTTGGGCACTATGTTTATTACAAACATGTTTCTGCACAGTGCTAGCAGCTGTGGCTCAGCTGGGTATCCTTAAAAATCTTTTTATGACAGGATTGTCAAAAATCTCTGTGGCCAATTGTTCAGTTCTTTTAAGAAGCAGACATGTTGGTTTGGCTAATAATTTGTTGGTAATATTAAGAAAAATCCACACTTTTCCTCAACATGTTAGTCCCATCCTGTAAGGTGGGTGTCATTTACTCATTAACATTTGTTGTCTGAAGTTCCAGAGTGAAATATTCACCCATGGTACATCTTTGAGCTTATAAGGCACCATATGGAAAAGTAAAAAAAAATATTTTAATTGGCATAATATAAGAAAACAATCCAATAAATTAGCTGCAAGCTGTGATTTTGTTGCAGAAGCGCTTGGCTTTGATTGACAGGTTGGGTTTTTCCCCACTTGAAAAAAATATATACTCCATTAGGATTAGTTTCCTTTTTATTCCTTTTTTCCTTCAAGGAACTTTTGAGTTTTCTTGCGCTGGGCTAAAGCAAGTTCTTCACCGTAAATGAAAACCCCGAGACACCCCGTGTCTCTCAGGGGTTTAAGTCTAGCGCAGAGATTCTAATTGGTCCCCGTCTAGCTCTTTCTGCCAACATTAGTGTGTGTGGGATGCTCCTTCACAATGGATTTAGAGGAAGTCAGCACTCATGATGATGCTGCTTTCAGGTAGACAGACAGACAGTTCATGTGGGGGAGGAAAGTGAAAAGAGAAGTAGTGAAAATTGGCAGAGATGTGAGCTGTGATTGCAGTGGAGTGTGACTCTCACTGTAAGAGTGCAGGTGCTAAAAGTGGGCCTTTATGTGCATTTTTTTTAAAGTAAGTAAAGAACTTCTAAAGCAGCAGAGACACACTGTTCGTAACATTTGACTGAAGTCAAATTGATGCTGCCAATGTAAATAACTGTTTTCTGTCAGACATTAATTTATAGTGTTGTGTGTGTATTCAAGGTCACTTTGAGATGAAGTGTAGAGTTGGGTTTTTTCCCATTTTATTTTACTGCATCTCTCAACACTCTGATCATATGTGAAGCCAATCACAGTCTATTTTGCAATGCCCTTTCTTTAGAAAGAAATTCCTCTACTGCTGGATTCTGCTCCATACGGCATCCTTATACATATATACACATATATGGGATGTATCAAAAGAATCATCTGATCATCTAATTTTAATTCTGCAGCTGTTCATCAGTAACTCTTGAAACACATACCGTTAGAAAGAGGGATTCGTTAGTTTCATATTGTCGCTGCTAGGTAGCATAACAACACTGACTATCATATGGTCCTTTGTCGTGCACAAACACAGTGGGCACTTGTACACATTGTAAGTTTTGGATGCAAAACTTAATGTTCAGCCATGGATTGTAAAATTTGCAACAAGCTTTTATGTCTATTACACTAACAAATACAGTTGTTTGAAATCTGATTATTCTTTTTGATACACCCTGGGGTTGGTCCTCATAAGTCTGAAGTATGAATCACCTTGAAGCTGATGCACAGACATCACCCAAATGTTTTTGGGAGATTCTTTTTTTTGTTTTTGCGCCTAAAGCTAAACTTGAAAAAAATTGGTTTTCCTCATTTGTGTGACAATCTTGGTCTGAGCTGTGTTTTATGTACTTTGAACTGAACTGAATTGACATGAGATACAGTTTTATTTATATAGCGCCGCCAAATCAACAGTTGTGTCAAGGTGCTTTATATTGGAAGGTAAAGACAATACAATAATACAGAGAAAACCCCAACAATCAGATGACCACCTATGAGCAAGCACTTGGTGACAGTGGGAAGGAAAAACTCCCTTTTAACAGGAACAAACCTGGCACAGCCTTAAGACAACTGACAGAAGCTAAGAAATATAGTGTCAGAAATATAGGTTGTGATTTCTGCTGAAGACTTAATTTGCTAATCAACCAACAAAAGAAAAAGCAAATGTGTAGCAGCAGAAACTTGTGTGTGTGACGTGTCCACTGGCTGTTATCTCGATTGAGGAAAGACAGACACTTTGTGGAAAGAAATGCCGCCACATTTCCATGAGAATTAATGTCCAAATCCATGAGAGCAGTGTGTTACACACTGGCCCATGCAAGAGAGTTCTAAAACAGCACCAGTTCTCCCAAGTTGTCTGAAGCATTTTGGAGAGCTTTACACATTCACACGTTCTTTGGACTGTCTCAATGTCTTCTGTCTCATCACATACAAAGTAATTGATGCTGAGATCAGATGCAGTCTGCTGCAGGACTAGCTGTTTGGTGTGTTGTGCATCAGATACCAGATCAGATAGCCCTTAATGGTATTGCCTGATGGATAACTATATAAACATCTTAAGTTCTTTAAACCTTTCCACTGCATTCTACTGGGCCTCAAGTAATATAGTTTACACTCCTGTATAGGCTATAACACGACAACAGACCGCATTTGGCCTTGACTCATGGTTTTGACCAGAGGTGTAGTGCTATTTGTTTAAGTATGCACACACACACGTTTAAGTCATTATTTGTTTCTAAGGCAGTTTCACCTCTGGGACAATTTTACATACATTATCCAACCAAAACTGAGCAAAAGTGTAAAATGTTACATTTAACAACATAAGAAGTCATCTCTGACCAACTTTCTCTCTAACTTTGAAACCATCTCTCTCCCTCACAATTCTCTAGTGAATTTGGAAGTCTCTCGCTTTAATGTCAGAGTTACAGAAATGCCTGTCAGGTGGAGTGCAGGATTTATCCAGAGCAGAGTTGCTTATTACAAACTATTCCACTGAGTAAACCGGATATGTTTGTTACAGTTGTCCTAAAGGATGTGCATAAGAACACAAAATGTCATTTACCATCAGACCATGACCCATCCATGTACTGAAGTTACATAATGACTGTATCATGTGCATAAATGTGCACACTGGAGATGTTTTTTGTCTGTATGCCAGTTAATGAAAGACTCTTTGAGTCCCAGTAATTGTACCATTTTGACAGACATTACAGTTATAGTCATATTTGTATTACAAAGCACAAAAGTCATGTGTGATGTTGCAGAGCTGTTTGACTGCACTTGTATTAATTATGGAGCAATTTCTATAATCCAACAAAAAATCAATCGGCTCAATTTGAAAAAATATCTTAATTGCCTGCGTCTGGCTTGTATTGAGTCTGTCTCCCTGAGTTATACCGCGATGGGCTGGCAACCTGTCCAGAGTGCACCCTGCTTCTTGGCCTCTCAAGCTCCTACAACCCCAACTTGGATGACAGATTAAGAAAATGGATAGTACAGTACAGTATTTCAACTGAAGCATACATTTCCAAAGTACCACAAATTAGCCCCAAATATATGTCATTGTCTGAGGTAAAGCCAGTCCTTGTGCAGTGTGCAGATCATGTAAGAACATTAGCTTCCACCTCAATTTATATATATTATATTTGTTTCTTTTTGAAATGGAGTTTGATAATCTCTATATTTTAAATGTAACCAGGTTTGTGTCATTGCTGGAGTTCGTCAGATCAAAGTGTATCTGTATGTATATCACTGATTGATGTTAGAAGGCGGAGTGGGTCCCCAAAGCAACTGGTAGCTTTGTTTCAGCAACATGCTGCAAGGCAAATCCAATCAATTTCCACGCCACACTGAACAAGAGGCGGTGTGAAAATAGCTGCTTTCTATTCTACACATCACATGACCATGTGTTGATTTAACTCTCTTTCATCTTTCACATATTGCAATCAAAGCGGTTTCATAGAGCCTAATGAAACACAGATGGTAATCTTGGTTGATAATTTAGATGAAAAAAAAAAAAACAAAATCAGCATATGTCGCACAAGTTATTGATTTATATCAAACGGAAGCCATTTGTTATTGGAAAAGGCTTTAATCTCAGCAAATTCCCCACATGTGAGAAATGATAGTGTTGATTCAAGCTGCGTATTTGCTGTGTTATATTACAATATCCATCCATAAGCAAATTGTGTAAACAGTCTCCTCAGCTGTGCAGACACTGAAGATCCATTTAGATGCTTTAAAACAGAGCTTCTACGCCATAATGACATTCCCAATGTGTTCTCCGCCATTTCTTCTACTCCCCCGTCATTCCCTGATCTTGCTTTTATTTCTCTATCTTGTGATTGTGCTTGAAAATTGTATGCTACAGATGCTCAAGTCAACAGTCTTCTTTCTTTTTCTGATTTTGTTGGTGATTCTCAAAGTTTTTATAAACTTAGTGTCAGTGTTATGCACGCTGTTTTACGGAGAAAGATGTCACGTGGCTACTGAAAGTGCTTAGTTAAATCAATTAAATTTGTAACTGTAGAGTGCAGTTTCAGTTTGATTATAGGTATTAAAACACCTGTTGCTGAGTTTTCTACATTAAGAAAAGAGAAAAACATGATTTCAGAATTGAAAATTATCAAGCCCTACATGTGCTGTGATTCACAGTCCCTAAAAGTTGACAACCTGGAGATAAAGTACTTTACCACCTGGCTGTCAATTTAAGCAGAAAGTAAAACTCTACCTATTTTTGTTTTTTTTCTTCAATAATATGCGCATTTATGTGGCAATGGCTTTGAAAGTTGTTCTCATTTGTACTGACAGTTCAGCTTAATGTGAGGATTACCAATGCTGATTAAATTGTGCTCTTGTCCTTTTCAAATATGCCACTATTTCACTATTTGGGCCACAGCCATCATCCATCTGGCTTGTAGCCTACACCCCCAGGGCTATGTCTCTAGCATCTTATACGCCCCCTCAGTATGTTCAACATGTGCATTTGTCTCGCCCTCTAAAAAAGAAGCAAATATCTTTCTTTTTTTAACAACCCCTTTAATGCATCCAACAAGTGTGGGTCTTTTTTCTTGGGTTGCCCCCCCCCCAAAATTTAAATTATGTGTTAATGTTTATTGAGGTCATAACTGTTTGCTCAACTGCTCATGTTAGGATAATGATGCATGATCTTTTTGGTTTTACTCCGCTAAAATGAGTATGATTCCTGAAAATCAACCCAAAGCAGACATCGTATGCATCGCTGCACGTTGGTTGTGCAGAGGTATGTTTTTGAAAACCATCTGAGCAATTAAAGTGAATTAATAAATCATTAAAATGAAAAGGTCACGCATACATATTTGAAGAGGTTTGTTCCCCGAGCAAGGCACAGGCGAAGACAAAGTACATCATGTGTACATCATGGCTCAGGAGAATAAATATTCTACTGTAGTTGAATGTTAATTCCTTTCTTTATCTTGTGAATATCCCACCCCCTCATCAGACTTCAGGCGCAGAAATGTTTCTTGCTTAAATCCATCTTTGCTTCATTGATGCATCAAATTATTCAAAAAGACAGCTTGATAGCAATTTACAGCCATGTTTTCAGGATGTATGCAAAAGTATTTTCAAATAAACTAAATGCAGCTCCGTCTGGAGGCATCTGAGCAGAGCAAAGGTCATATCTACATCTACACAGGTACCTTCATCTGAAGTTCATGTGTGACTAATGTGGCTTTTAGAACAAAAAAAAGAAGAAGAGGTAATTTGCTGAAAGAGGTCTATTTTAATGTTTCATTCTCTCTGGTCCATTTTTTTTCCTTTTGCCTCTTTATTCAAATTGTAGTTAAATGACTTCTCTCATGACTTCCAAATGTATTATGAGATGCCAGCACTAATCAGTGTTGATGATAAATTGTAATGTCAACCACTTAATATGCTGATATATTCCCAAAATGCCCTGGGATAATAGAGTGAGCCTTGTGTGTTCTTACCAAAGATTGCTAGAAAAGTCGCATTAATTAACAGCAATAAATCTGGCTCTTAACTTTGATAATGACCTTGCTCTTTCTCTTTGTCTCAGAAGCATCATTGATTTCAGCATGTTATCTGATTGCGTACCAGTTCAGGCATAAGGGTATTATTAACTCAGGTATGAAAGCATCAAGCAGAGGTGATGAAAAACATACATCACAAGACTGTGGACAGTAGCTTTGGATAATGGTGTATTTCTTTTATAAAAGAAATACACAGTTCAGCCTTTCAAAATGCAAATGTTTATCTTCTTGGAATTATTGTGTTTGCTAAATTTCTCAGAAATGTGTTAATGGGTCTGATGCTTCTGTGCAAGCAGGTCTGATGGTGATGCTGGAGGAAACATAAGTATGATTAAGCAAAATCAGTAGACTCTTTGTTCATTCACTGAATAATGATGCAAAATGCTGTCCTAAATTTCCAGGGGACTGTAGTAATGCTTTCATGTTGCCAGAAAACACAGAGAGAGTGAATCAGAATGTCATGATTTCTCATGATTTACTGACATTTTTTTCATTATTTTTTTCAGCTTTATTAGGTGAGTCTCCAAAAGTTGATTCTGTTCATCTGGACGTAGCGTTTTGTGGGAGAAACGTTTCGTCACTCATCCAAGTGACTTCTTCAGTCTCAGCTGACTGCAGGTTTCCCCAATCTTATAAACAGTACATTTGCATAATGACTGAAACCAGCCCACTTGAGAATGCATCAAGACGTTTATTAAGTGAGCTTTTGCACCTCAGCCAAATGTAAACCCATTCTTTTAGTATGTTTTTTCTCATTTTATTTGATCTAAATACCAAACAAACGAAGTGCACAGAAATGTACTTGGAGCCATTTGAAGTGAATGCCCCATGAAATACTTTAATCTCAAAAGAGTGAATGCATTTAAAATCATAAGAATAAGATCGAGTAACAATCAACAGTAAGTCACAGTGAAGTAATATTTGAAATCAATTTAAATCATTTTCTACAGCAGCAGAATATTAGTAACTTTATCACCCAATATTTGGTTTGGACTCGGTCACAGAGGCCCAGAGACCAGTCGACAACCCCAAGGCAAAATCCGACAGCTCGGAAAAAATGCGTATTGCCAGACCAGTTGGTAAGTGTTTGCTTGAGGTTTCTGGCTACCACTGAGTGAAATCAGTTCAAAGATAGTGCTCCACCAAAGACCTCCCTGTGATTGCCTTGGTCGCTAGAAGATTGCCATGGTTTTCACTGAAGATGTTAACCATTGAGCAATAATGAAATTTTAAAAAAGCGACAATGTGACCATTAGCCTTCAAAGTAAAAGGGGCACCACTGACACCAACGTGGTTGAGGAATACACATTTTCCCTAGCGACGAGTGGTTACTACACAGTCGCATATCAGTCTTTAAGTCTGCCTGAGTGAGATTTAAGTAGTTGGTTTCAGCGCCTGCCAGCAGCTACTTCCAGCTGGTCAAGGAATACTTATTTTTAGACATGCATAAATTAGGGAGTGATGACCATATAGGTGGATGCTGGGGTTGTGAAGGGGTCAAAACAGCAGGCAGCAGTGCTTGGTCGCAGTGGCCTTGGCAGGCATGAAGATGTGAAATTTTCCACCTTAAAACAATATATTAAAGACAAGATAGTGGCTAAAAGCCTATCATCTCTTTGTAGTTCCGTCCAGATCGACATTAAACTCATACAGTATATTGTGTAAATTTGCTACAGTGACTACTGGCTGACTTCTCCAGTCAGTTAGCAAGGAGCACTCACTCACAGTGCTATTAATTACATTCAGTAAGGGAGAAAGACAGAGAATGAGAGATTTTGTCTTTTCCTAATCAGACAGCAGATGAGCCATGGTTTCAAACACCGTGTTAAGCTCTCACCCGGCACTGTTGCATCAGAATTTCTGCTCCGAGGATTTTATCCATCTGCCTGCGCAGAAGGCAGAGAAAAGAGGACAAATTATTTTGTCCTTTACATTTAGGAATGTGTTATGATGCAAAAAATGTTGTTGACAGCCCATGCAACGCAATGACCAATGTGATGCTTCAACAACAAATCCCACAACTGTGCACTGCCCCTAAGAGAACAGAGCTTTTATGTCACGGTACCCTCAGGGTTTTGTGTTTTATCTTGCGTCACATTTGGATCAGATAAGATTATAGTAATCTCCTTCAAGCGTGCAGATTTAACCCACAAATACCTGACATTAGGAGATACTTAATTAAGGATAATTAATGCAAAATCCTGCCATAAATCTCATAAATTGTGTTACATTAAAGATAAAAGGTAATGTTGCATAACATACTATAAGTAGGAATGTTATGTTCCATGGGTAAAATACTTAAGTGAGTAGGAAGCATACTTTAGCAAGCGAAGACCTATGAAAACAACATGAGAATTGATTTGGAGTATTCATAAACAGACAATGCTTCTCTGTGAAATTATGTTTATTTTGACATTCACTATTCTTTTGTCTTGATGGAAAGACCATTAGAATACAGGTGTTGTGTTGTTTACAGAAGAAGCTGATTGCCAAGTGCCTCCACAAGAGAACATTAAATCACTGTGCCATTCATCACTAATACATAGCTGAGCCGGTTGAGATGTCCAGAATCAATCATCTAAATGGGGCCATGAAAGCATAGAGTGTGCTATTAAATGAGTTGTATCGGCAGCAAGGCTCATGGCTCTCCTCTGCATAATCAGTGCCACTGCTGGAAGGAAGAGAAACACTTTAACATTACAACATCTGTCTAATCACTGAACTTGAAACTAGTTTTCAAACTACAAGGGGTGGTGATCGATCTTGAAGTGTTTTTTTTTCCAAACTGGTTAGCTCATGGTTAGTGAATAATGTGTCAAACAGGAGTACTTCAAAGAGCCATTCATCCTATTAGCAATCATCAATACATTAAAGGTCAGAACAATAGTCAAATCTAAGTAACAATGATTCATGAGCTGGTCTTTGTGAGAGCACATTTGTGCATTAATTGTAGTCATTTCGTGAACTTCCAGTGCGACACGCGGCTGAACCACAATTGATTGGTAACCAGTCGATGACTGTAAGTGTTGTAAGGATCAGCATGTACATTGAGTGCATGAGTTCATGGCAACTCGATATACAACAGATAGGGGCCCAGAAAACCAGCCATGTGTCAACAAAAGACAGACAAAAAGCAGAACACATTTACAAACATGAATATAAACAATGCAGGTTCAAAATAACCAACTTTACAAATCCTATATGTAGAAATAAAGAATACACTCTTCTGCTTGTTTCCCATAAAAATGCTCGTACACCTCTGTGTTGACTTTGATTAGAGACATATCTGTCATGGTCCGTGGGAGTGTCTGGGGTTTCTCCTCCTGTGGCTGCTGGTCTCCTGTCCACCCCTTTGGGGTGGAGCTTCCTGCGTCTCACCTGGACCTCGTGTACAAGCAATCAGCAGGAGGGCTTCTTAAACCAGGGCAACTTGCCACTCCTCGCCAGTTCGTTATGTGCTCTCCGGCGAGGGCGGCGCTTCCCCGCAGATTGGACTCACCTGGAGTTGAGCTCTCATTCGTCTGCTCTGGAAATATCTGTCTCTCCTCCTTACCTGCTTCCCTGCCCTCTGGCCTGCCACTACACCCCAGATACTCTGGCTGCAGAACTGCCATCTCGTGTCCTCACCTCTCTCTGGATACTCCCACGGACTCCCCCTCCTCAGTGCTTTCTAAGCCCGGACCTGCAAGTAAGGAGAACAAACTTACCAGCAAACTCTTACCTGTTATCTGCCCCTTACCTCAAACAATAACTCCTTCTCCATCCTTTTGCAGACCCTCTCTCACTCCTATTCCTTGCTGCATTCCTTGCTGCAACCCCCCTCCGTGATCTTGACCCTAGTGCCCCCCTCTCCAGTTCCAGTCGCCATTTTTTTTCCCATTGCCATACCAACCCAGATCCTCACTTCCCTGTAGCCTTCACGGTAAATAAAGACTCTTGTGTTTCTGCATTTGGGTCCACTCCTTGTGCGAAGCTTCAAACACAATAAATACTTAATAAGTGTCTTTATATGTGGAACACACATATGATAAGAAAAGATGCATATGAGTATTATACTGTTTTGGCTGAATGGAGGAGTGCTAAGGTTTTATCTAATGCTAGCAAGCATAGTTTGCTAGCTGAATTGGAAACGTAGAAATACAACACTACAGTTTCACTCACCAAAACTGGAGCACAGACATTTTGATGTCCTAACTAATCACATATACGCCAATGCCATTTTTTCAATAACTACAATTTTTCAAAAGGAAAGAAAAAAAAGGGATTAGAAAGGGACCAACAAACTAGATATGATCAAGAGGTAAAGGTCAGAATTAGCAGAGGTAAGGCCTAGCTGATGGCTAACGGCAGTAGCCACCTACTCTAATGATGCATACTTTATGGCTAAAGAAAATTTAGTAAGTAATTGATATAAAAAATTCCTCTGAACAGTTGTTAAAAAAGCTAACTTTATGTATGGTGAAAAATATATATATTTTAATATATATTTTTATTTTACACTGGTCAAATGTGTTGTTCTCTCACTGTGAATCCTGCAGGTAGTTACTTCCCCTCCTTTTAATCTTGTTAACAGTGGCTTGGACTGGTGGTGACAGTGGAGGATAGTGTCTCTGACTCTCAGTGTATTCACGAGGTGAGTGCGCAGTCAAGACACAAGGATTGTGTGTGTGTGTGTGAGTCATCAATCAAAACCATTCAAGTAATAGTGATAAGTGTCCCCTGGTTGCAGTGAAGCTGAGGTGATTGACTCTGGCATGTTTTATTATAAGTCAGAGCACTTTGCTCTCCACTTCACTACCAATTAGGACCACTCACCTTTTGAGTCCTGACCTCTGCAGGACAAAATATATTTCTCCCTTTGCACACTGATGAGACCTGAAACTGGCCTAAACTGACTTGAATCCTAATACTCTGCCCTCACTGCTGACACATTATATTCCTGACATCAGGTTATTATTTCACCTTGACCTTAGCCTCCAGCTTGTGTGTTTTCAATCTCCGGATACAGTTGGATGTAACATCCTGTAGCCTCATTGTGGACTGTTAACGGAACTTGAACTTTTTAACAAATAAGTTTTTATAGCTATTTATTAGTTCACTGGTGATATAAATAAGTATATATCAAAGGGAATCGTAATGGTAAAGATATGATACAAACAAAGTTAAGTTCAGAGAAACATGGTGTTGTCTTGAAAATGTCAGACTCCATGATCGTAGACTCTTAGTCAAGTCAAGGTAAGGTTCTGTAGTTGGTTGTGAGTCTCGTTTAACACGCACAGTAATCTCAGGGGCTGAAAAAATTTAGAGCTTCGACAGATGAGCTGACATGG
This sequence comes from Etia nguti, assembly GCA_015106755.1. NCBI lineage: Eukaryota > Metazoa > Chordata > Actinopteri > Cichliformes > Cichlidae > Etia > Etia nguti. The sequence continues at coordinate 39,548 of VUQG01043924.1, read as the reverse complement.
GCAGCTGTAGGCGATAGCTGTCTGCTGGGCCTCACTCCCAATAATTCAAGTCACTGAACTGGAGCTCTTGACTGTGTTTGTGCTCTGGGTGTCTACTGGAGCAAGTTTACTGGGATTATCTGACAAATAATTTGGTCTGCTGTGTTGTACAGATGTCCTCTGTGAAATCACAGAGTTTTGGTATTTGCTGGTAAGGAGGATTCAGTGTTTTAAAACATTGTCAAGTAGGAAAGACATCAACAAAGGCTGGTGCCCATCAAGTTTTAAAATGCTGTTTTTTCAGTCAATTTGAAGTTCATAATTCTACAGTGAGAGATTAATAACATTTGGAAAACAAAGCAAGCACAGTTGCCAATCTTCACAGGAACAAATTCACAACAGCTCAGTGCTCAAACTGCAAAAAAAAGCAAGTTAGTGTCAGCATCGGTTAGAGTGTTTAATGTTAAAGATCATGACAGTACATTTAGAAAAAGACTAAACATGTGTGGTTTGTTCTGAAAGGTTGTGAGGAAAAAGGCCCTTTTCCCCTAAAAAGAACATTGCTGCACAAATTATGTTTGCACAGTTGCATCTGAACAAATGGCAAGACTTCTAGAACAATGTCCTTTGGACAGACACAACCAAACTGGATTGCTCTGATTTGGAAATAAAGCAAATATGATGTCATCTGTCTGACAGCTAAACAGCAGAAAAAGAAAAGAATCAGGGTGTTACCCAACAGTCCAGCCGTCAGCAGGGCAGGACCTGTAAGAGAGCTGTGCATAAACAAATGTTTCATTCAGAAACTGATTACTTTAGGTTATGGTTGGTAAAACTAGGGTGTACTTAGTTTTTCACAGGATTATATCCAGAAATATTTCTGGCTCCAAAACAGCAAACATGGCAGCAACCAGAACACTAATGCTGATCCCAGAGATCTATGGTTGGCGCACTGGTGATCTCTGGTCTCATAAACTGGTTTATATACAGTCTACTGTCTGTTGGTTGCAGTTTCAACCAATCATCCACAACATTAAAACCCCTGGCAGGGTAAGCATGTCACAACAAGGCAATATATTGCTGGGAATCCTTGACTCCTGGGTTTTATTAGTTACCTTTACATATACCACCCACACTGCAAATACTGCTCAGTAACAGTACTAGGAATATGAAAAAGATTCCAAGGCGATGACCCCCCCACCCCACCCCAACTCCCCAGATATGTCCAATCAAACATCCATGGAACAAGCCCTTCACAGGCACCTTGTAACCCACAGATGCTAAGATCCAAGAGCCAGATGCTTTCTGTAATTTCAAGTCCTTGATTGGTACAGTTAATATTTAGTTCATTTTCTTTGTAATGTATCCTTTATATTTGCTGTCAGTCAATCCTACCTTTAATCAAGTGTGTTTGCAATTAACGCATGCGGTTCTTAAAGGAACTGAGGGGACTGTCTCAACAACAGTCTTAAATCTAAGTCTTATAATTATAATTAAAAGTTTTCAGGTGTCAACTTCACTTCTGTGAACCTGTAATTGCCGGGTCCTCCCATTTTTGTTCTTTCAACAGTGTTGATTGTTGAATTTAAAAATAAAAATAGCTTATTATAACTGCAGTACAGTTGTTATTCCATCTTCAGTAGCTCCGATAGCCAGCCTTCAGAATATGATAGAGCTCCAGGTCCAACTTAACAAGCTCATCAGGTCCAGGTCAAATCCATGCGGCCGCTCAAATGATGAGCAGCTCCAGCAATAAATGTCTTTAATTGCCAGAAGTCATTTCAGTGGGTATTTTTAACCACATCCGATGTCTGTATTCCATCAAGGTGAATATATATTCTCTTTGCTACCTCATTAAGGAAAAATTGATAAAGGGAGGAGTTCCTAAAGGACATTTGTTTTTTTTCACTTACTGATCTTATTTTGTGTTGCAGGGGAAATATAAAGTGCATACATTTTGCACGTAGAACGCCCCGTTTGAACATTAAATTGTTAGTAAAAGTGCAGCTAACTAATACAAAGCCTGTGTGATTCTAACTAATGTTTATGATGCTATTAAGACTGGCACTGTGCCTTTAATTTAGATAAGCCAAACTCTTTAGATTTGATTAACTTAGAATTAATGAAGTAAATTACAATACAACAACCTCTTTACGTGTGTTTGTTTTGGTTTTACACAGGTTATATAAACTCTGAAGATCAAACACAGAAAACAGCCGTAGACGTTGTGTGCGTGTTCACTATCAGAGAAATGCTGAAATGCACAAGAAATGTTGTTTCATTTCTTTTGCGGTTGCTTTTGCTAAGAGCTTTTCATCCCCTTCATTTTTCATATTATAAAAGTCTGCTGTTGCTCAAACAAAGAGAGTTGCTCTCATGAACCTGGGTTTTGTTTGGCTATTTTTATGCTGACTGATTCAATACTATAACGCAGCAATTAGACTTAAAAGCTCCCAAGGTTTAGCTAAGAAAGTAACCATTACTTTTGCATTCTGTGAATAGCTCTGGGTACATATTCCTTCTATTCTGCTCGATTTCTTTTCACTTCCTTTGTCATGCTTTCCTTTACTTCTGCTTTTATCCCCTGACACTAAGCAGAAGTCTTCCACATTAATGTATTAAATTGATATGTTTTCCTATGGTGCCATACGGGGCCAGGATAAAAGCAGCATCGTGCGCACAATAAAAAAAAAAGGGCAACTAGGGCTGTAGTGTGATTGATCATTGGCATTCTGAGAAGCTTTGATAGCCTTCATGTTGTGGTCTACAGTTGCAGGCAACACGTTTTGATCTTTAATGCCTTTAGTGAGATGAAAAGAAACTTTGAATCACTGAAACTAGCTCCTTCTCTTTTTTTTCTTTTCTTTTTTTGCAAAGAAGAGGAATCTTACTTATATGTGAATTTTTTCCTGTTCCTCTCTATTCAAAATGTGATCTTGCAGAAATCCAAATTTTCTCCTTGCGTTCTTACAGTTCACCACCTGGTTCACTCTCCTCCTCTGGTGACATCCGAGTACAGTGGCACATCACAAGCATCTGACATCTGCCGTAAAAAAAAAAAACCTTCCAAGACTTACTCTCTTATGTTCGGGGGCTGAGGTGGATAATGTTTAATTAATGATGAAAAGCATTTCTGTAAAAGGAAGGGGTTGTCTGTCATGCAGCATCTGGAGGAAAACAAACAGTGAGGGAAAAACCTGCAGCCTTGTCATCGTGATCTCTGGAGTCTCTTTGCTTCTGTATTGCACTCCACTCTCTGCCATCCATCACTGCTCTTAGCACCATGTGTTCATCTGGCTTTGTTTTCCTCTCCTGTGGATTTGGGTGCTGATGATGAAAACATAACTGTCCTCCTTTGCTTTATAAGGAATGCGCGCTGATGCACGGTGAATGTATTTACTGTGTGTGCATATGCATCAGGGAGAGGTGATTGTGTCCCTGCCTAAATACGAATGCTTAAAGCTACATGTATTTCTCGGCATATGGCCCTGAAGTAAACAAAAGCTAGCAGGCCGTGTGACTTTGTGCAGGTGCTGCTGGGAGCTGAAGTGCCTGAAATCCTCCAGATGTCATTTCACTTCTGTTGATATTTTTTCTAAACTTGCTTTGACAGCACCTAGGATGGAGTACTTAAACTTAACACTGGAACGCTGTTTCTCTGAAGGTACACATAAATGTCTTTATGAATCAGGAGATAGACGGGGTGTTACTGCAGGTTAAAGATGCTTCAAGGAGTGCTGGGCAGCAGACCAGACAAATCACGCCAACCTGCCATGCAGACTTGCATCTCAAGCAAGCTGGTGAGTCGAGGTCAAGCCCCGGTTGAAAATAACCAGCGTTCATACAAGTGCTAAAGAGGCTAAAGAGTTTTTCATCAACCTAGCTGCAAGGCTTTGGAACAAGTTTAGTCAAGCTGCTCACCCTCCGCTTCCCCCAAAAGGCTGGGAGAATGTAATTGGTTCTTTTTGCTTGTCTGCTTGTTTGTCGGTTTGTAGGCAGTGTTGTGTCTAAAGTTTTCAAGATATCATTTTCAAAAGTTGTGTAACAATAGATACCAATAACAGCTCGAGCTGATTTACTTTAGGTGAAAATCGGCTCAAGGTCAAGATCACACCAAATGTGAAAATCAGTAAAAACTTTATATTACTTACAATTTTTTTATGGATCATCTTCATACTTCACAATAATGTACTAGGCTTGGGTGACATGAGTGCCTAGGCTGATCTTTTTGTTAGTGCCCAAGGTCAAGGTTGACCTTGAAGAAAAATATCAAAAAGCCATATTGAGTAATTTATCTTATGAAAGGGCATGGAGACAGCTGAACAAAACACTTTATTTTTCAATACGATAACTTTTGAGTCGCATTTTACAATCTATATTCTAATTATGGAGTGCATCATGATTTCTAGTGGAGACAAAAAGAGAACTGAGATTTTTTTTTTTATCTTTTACTGGATTAAGATGTGATTATCCTCCATATTTATGACTGGACTGGCCTTCACTTCTCTCTCAGGTCAGGTTTTTCCACAGGATCGTGTGGTTCTTCTACCTAAACTAATCTTTTCATAAACATGGATACCATGCTCCAAGATTAAGATTTCCTCATTCCTAAATCATCACCATTGACTCCAGACACAACCAACCGACATACTATTTTAAGAACAGAACACTATTGTAGTATGATTTCTGGTAAGGTCAGACTTATCATGTATGTGGTCCAAACATGGAGGTTTAGGCCACTTCTTGCACTGTTCCAAATACTAATTTCGGGACTTCGGAGATTTTAAAATTGTCTCTCCCAGAGGTTTTCAAACTTTTTGTGCCCAGTGGACAAAGGACAAGCCAAATTCCACGGCCCCTCTCTACTCATGTCTACATTTCTATGTCATCTGAAATAATTTCAGGTCTTCTTTTTAATATAATGTCAGATACAGGCACTTTTGAGCATGACACCTTTACTTTGCAATAAGCGCCTTAAGCATATAACTTGCATCCATCACCTTGTTAGACACTCACAGTCTTGCTGCTTCTGGTTAGATCCTGTGGTCTAGTTTCACTCGGAAGTAATGTTTCACTTCTATGCGCATCTATTGTTCATTGGTTGGGACAAGTTAACCAATCAGGCTGAGAGTCATTGACATCTCTGGTCCATCTGACTTTAAGACGGCTAGCTTTTGTTTGACCGTTTTCCTCAGGTGGAATTATGTAGTTGTCTTCACACAAGTGATGGATTTTAACTGCTGATGCATTATATGCTCCTCACTAATAAACTGATTCTCTGATGTGTCAAATCAATTTAGGAAACACTGCTCTTATCCAACTATAAACCATAAACATCACAACTAGCTATTTTCTGCAATTTTTACATGTAAAGTTAGGACATTCAGTTCTACCTCTGACCATCTTATTTTATCTCTTACAGTGTTCAGCCTGTGTGCTGCTTCCTGTTTAACTACAAAGTGTGAGAGTTGTGTCCACAGCAATAGAGCAAGACTCCACGGAATCTTTGCGAGACCATCCATCCATTTATTCTCTTCCCCTTGTCCTTATCAGGGTCGCAGGGGGGGTTGGAGGCTATCCCAGGTACTCAAGGGCAAGAGGCGGGGTACACCCTGGACAGGTTGCCAATCTGACACAAGGCTAACACTGTTGTTACCAGACCCTTTTTCACAAATTAGTTAGTGTCGGGGAATGCAAAGCTGCAGTCTGGCAGCAAAGTTGCAACAGTGAGGGATATTAGTCATTCGAGCTGACAGGTATATGTTTCTGAATTATGTATATTTACAAAAAAGTATATACCTGCTCAAGCTGTCTGATTTGTTGAATACCCAAGTACTCGATTTTTCATTTAAAGAACTGAACATTGGACTTTGTAATACTTTTCTGTTTTGTTCTGTTTTGCCATTGTAAACCATGGTGCAGCAACTGATGTGAATGCAGTCTGCTTACACATGCAATCACTCACAAACTTTTTGTCTTTATGTTTTGTGCAGTTACAGTCCTGTGTTGTTGTTTTTTTTTCATGGGGAGCTAGTTTGTAGGAGGATAATGGCTGCACTGTGAGCACTTGCCTCACCTTTTAAAGAATAGGTAGTCTTGTCACAGGCCCTGTCAGCTGGATTTTCCACATGCAAATGCTTGTCATGTCCACGACTATGAAAAAAGCAAATTGTAAGATCAAAAGATTTTGTCTTTGCTCAGAGTGTGCTTTTGTTCATCACAGCCGTATCACTGTTTAAACTGACACATCTGATGTGGATCTAAAAAGAAATGCCATATAGGTTCGCCTATTCTGATTAAGTCAGAGCCACACAAAGTTGGACCTGCAATCCCTTCATCCACAGGTAACCTACAGCCTTTTGAAGCACAAGCTCTGCTCGGGACTTTACCCTAAATCTATTTAGGGCACCGAGCATCATTAGTGCCATTTTTAATCTAGCTGACATCTACGTAACACTGGAAAGGGTAAAGGCTCCTTGAGGAACAATTTAATTCCAACATAGTGATGAACAGATTCACTTTCATAGAGAGAGAAGTAATACAGAACAAAACCTGATGTGACAGAATAGATTTGCAGTCCTCTGTAGTCCTGTCTCTGGCAGTTTTCCATCAGTTTTTTTTTTCCTTATGCGTTCAAGTTCTGAGCACCATACATACATAGCTGGAGTGTAGTAGTTCACCGTGACCTCTCGTATCTGCTAGTTTTGATGGCCCATCCAAACTAAAGAGGGATTACACAACACGGTAGTAAGATTCATTCAGCCTTCAAACAGGAATAATGATATTGTATTTTTGACTTTGGAACAGATGCACACTGTGCATTTTGTTAATGTTCTCCAGGTCACAGCAATCCTGTGGCTCCTGTGTAACGATAACATTTGTGTTTTCTGCATTTTAATTTCACACTGAGACGTACACAGCTGAAGTTTTTCAGTAAACTTTGGAGCTATCGCATTTTTCTTCTTATTTCTTTTTTATGTGTATTCCTTTGGAAGACAGGGATTGTTCTAATGTACTAATGAGCTGTCATAGACTAAGTAAACAAACTTCTTTCAAATACCCAAGTGAGCTCAACATTAAGTTGAGGGACAGTTTCTCCGTCAAAAGATGCTATATTTTGAAAGGGGTGAGGTTTGAAATCATTATTAGAAAAAAGCTCAGTTTTCAGACTGTAAGGCAGTTTTTTTTCTACTCTTTGATCTGTATGATGTCACTGAGGGGGGATATCCTTCTTATGGTCATTTCAAGCACTTAGGTGTGACCACATTAACCCCACCCACCTCCTTTAATGTGTTTATGAGGGACAACCAAGAAAACGGAAAAAGGAGTGGTGCTAAAACAGCTTGTTTTGGGCAATGGATGAGGGCTCAGTATCAGATAAATAAGGATTATTTTGGACTGTGAGTCAAGCAAAGCTTCTCTAGCAGAGTCCAAGAATGGATGTGGTTGGCTGGTAAAACTGGAAAAACTGTTTAAATTGTTACACTAACTTCACTATTTTGATATTTCGACAGTACTGTTTTTAGGGAATATCATGTCGGTAGAGCACATTGGAATTTGAATTCACTAAACAGTTATTTGGTGTCAGTTTCCGTTTACTTTCATGGACTTTACAGATGCAACTAGTGGAACACATCTTCTTATCTGGTTTCAAATTACATCAGCTCCATGGTTTTAGCAAAGAAAGAATGAAAAAAAGAAAATGTTAATGCTATAAAACATTCAAAAATGTAGCTTGTAGTTTTGGTCATTTACTGGCTGACTCCAAACTAAAAAATCAACTTTTGGACAAAGAAAATATGCTTCATCAGAAATTTATGATGTTTATAGTGTTTGATTTTCTCCTTTGGATCATGTGTAAAGTCAGAAGCTGTAAAAATAACATGTTCTTGCACAGCATTATGGTAACAGTTGCCAAAATTGCAGAATTTCTGCATTACCCAAATCTGGGAACCCACTAGCTACATTCCGCAGACTACGGCCTATATTTTAGTGCTTCTGGTGTAGCCAGCAGATATATGGATAGTGGAGAACAGATATTCCGGCCTGTTCCCTTTATGAATGCAGACAATTTCTCTGTTTATGGGATGGCATATTGGCAAATGCGTTGCCTCCTTTGCCCTCAACACAGACTGTTTCCCTGCATGCAACCAGAGCCTGCTCAAACATGATTAGTTAACACTACTTGGAGCTACAAACAGACTACAAATAAAACCCAAAAAGCTTCCAGTACCGAAAATCTTGCATATTCATGTACAGGAGTACAGGAGCTGTGTATAAATTAGACTTACCCTTCTTTGCACTCCATGAAGCATCAAAAAGCAACAAAGTTAACCTTCATCTAATTCAGAGTCACTTTACCATAAACCTTTTTTTAAATAATCAGCACACAGTGGAGGTTTTTTTGTGGGAATGCTTGTTTTAATTGGAGAGTTGGTTGTTTTTTTTTAACTTCTCTACTCCTGAGGTCAACTTTTTAGAAAAATATTATAGATTGTACCTCACTAGCAGCTGTCAGGTGGATATTTTATGAATGTGTTTTAATCCATATCACAACTACTGCTAAAAGGAGGAGGAAGAAAAAGTGATAAACTGATAAAAATGCGACATCTGAACGTCATATTGTTATTCAGAGCACGAGCCTCCCTCGGGCCGCATTCATAAATATGTTATGAGCAGGCCTGCCGCTACTATACAGTCCAGCAGTGATGGATATTCAGGGTGAAGGGGTTCTTGTGAGAGCAGCATGTAAAGGATGACTGGGCCGGAGTTAGTAACGCACCATTAACTGACTCACAGGATGCTCACAGACTGAGAAGAGAAGGAAACCCGGTTAGTCAGGAAATCAATATAAAACACATCAGTATGGGAGTCAGTGAGAAGCGAAGAAGAGGTCTTTGGCATATTAGGATCAGTTTAAACACAGTGTGCAACAAATACACTGGAACATACTTGTAGGTGGTTGTACTAAAACAAGTTTGACTACATGTCGGCACAAGGTCCAAAGACAACAGAGCCTTCAGTGCTGCAGGTGAGCAGACAAGCTGCTTCTGTGCTTCTCCTTCACGAAGACCTCAAAGATACAAGTGGAGCTAATTTAAAGTTTTTTCCTTGTGTTTTGAATCTTGCAGTCAACAGTTGTAGTATAAATATATCACAGGACATGACAGATGTAGTACTCTATACTAAAGTGATGATACAGTAACTTATTATGTTTTATTAAGATCCCTACAAGAGAGCACAATGAGTTGGGGCAAAATAACAAACACCTACAGGATAAAGACTTTTCCTAAACTGTGTCTTTTGTTTTGGCTGTATCTGTATTGTATTTGTAACTGTACCGTTTTGTCCTGCTGCTTCGTATTTGGAGTTATTTGAAAAATAATTATATCTGCTGTGTGTGACTATGCAGGACGATTGCTCTTTATTGTTGGTGAATCATTTTAAAATTTCTGTTTTTACCACTGTTTTAGTACTAATTAATGAGCATCTTTGGGGGGTTTTTTGCATTGCATCTGTACGTTTTATGGACAAGTTGCTGACATGCTGTTTGCTAAACAAGCTAGCTAGCATTAGCTGATAGCTTAGCTGATAGCTTAGCAAAAGATGGCCATTTTTGACTCCAAACAACCAGCATGGTTATCAGAATTGAAAATGTGGTGTGGTGGTTATGTCCATCTTTCATATACAGTCTATAGATTTCCCTGAATTTCCCTGATTTGAAGCTTGTGAAAAAATAAGCTAAACAAACTGCTTGTTATTGTCTATGATATATGTGGTTAAAACTGAGGTCACCAGAGAGCAGTCTGATTTAAAAAGAATGATCCAACTTCAACTGTGTGTTAACTCCACTCTCACACCTGCTTGTTAGACACAGAGAAGGTCAGAAGGGGTTTTAGTCCATGAATATGATATGACTCAGTCTTTTCAGAAAGTTTTTCTTTAGAGCCCATGGACACATGAATGACGCAGGAGCCGAGAACTCTGCAGGAGAGCGTCTGAGCCTGCCTCGGCGAGGAGTCGCATGCTGTGATTGGATGAATGGAAGTGAGGCAGGAGCACAGAGGACAGGCTGGATCAGTTTCACTGTTTAAACTTTTGACCAGCAAACCAATCTTTTCAGCATGTGTTATCACAATATACAGACAAAAAGTGTCTTCCTGTGAGAGCAGGCGCTGCATTCGATTGAAACAAGGCTTTTTCAGTGAAAAATGTACTAAATTATCATAGAGGATATTAAAAAGATGGATCTAGCCACTGCAATGACATCCGCTTGAGGATTGCTGTCGTAAAGCGTTTACCGGGTGTCAGAAGTGACCATATTCAGAGGGCAAACAAGTTATTAGCTGATCCTAGCAGAGACAGATACTTAACAATCAGTGCCACGTAACATACAAGTAAAATGCAAGAGTGTCGGTAATCAAAGAGGGAGCTTTTTTTAGGTGACAGCTGGCAGTTTTAAACACCTGGTACACCCTAAAAATTACTTTAAGCCTTAATTCAAATTTAAATATGCTGGTTATAATAGAAAAAATCAACCTTGAACAATGACCAAGACAGCTTTTTGTGTGTAGCTGGACAGTTTAACAACTCATCTGTAGGGATGAATTCATTTTTAAGAGCAGCCTCACGTACCCATGAGCCGTCTTTTTATCAGCTTGTAAAATACCTATCATTTGTACTTAAAGTGTAGCTTTTATGTCATTTTTCAAGTGTCAGAAATTTTCCTCAATTAACTATACAAAGTTGTCTTGGATGTCTACAGCATTAAGATACATCAGTATCTCTGTGCACATTTTATGGTGGCAGATTTCTCTAGGTGTTACTGTTGAAATTACTCCACTCTACTATCACCAGGCTTTCACAGCTTGAAGTAACTTGTCTTGTCTCTCCATTACACTGGCATATCCAGACTCCTAATTGGTTTTACTGTCTCAGCAGCTTAGTCGTCTGTTAATGATATCGAAACCTGTGGTGTGAAGATGCAAGAGACCTCCTGTAGGTTTTTTTTTTTTTAAGAAAGTGCTTTTCTTGTGAAGCGCAGCGGGAGG